>JAGTYA010001362.1:0-11696 GCA_024291935.2 Okapia johnstoni | reverse complement strand
CTCCCCAGCTCATCTTCTCAGCCTTCCTCCCCCCGGGTTTTCCATTCCTGTAAAGAGGAACATTATGATGTTATAGTGGGGAGTGGAGCCAAACTGCTCTTTCAAAATCCCGTCCTAGCGTCGGCTCACTGACCGTCTTTATCCTTCTAACTTTCAGGAGGCAGCCCTGCCGTCTCCTCTGCACACCTGCATCTCCAACTCCATCCCGCGAGTGAATGGAGTGAACGGTGCTGCTGTGCCGAACGGTCCTTAAGAGCCCAAATCCTTTTGGAGTGAGGTGACCCAGGACTTATCCTTTCCCAAGGCCCACCTCCACTCGTACAAACACACCCTAGGAATCTGACAAAGCGCCTCAAATTTTACGGTTGTTTTCTTGAAAAGATTAAAGCTTTTCTAAATATAAGATAGGAACCAATATTATAAACTATTAAGTTATTACAAGTTATATATATATACACACACAGAGAAAAGTGCCCGAAGCAAAAATATGCAGTACAACAAATTCTCACACAGGGAATCCTGTGTAAACTACTTCCAAGGGCCAGAGAGGGAGAGAGCTGGACTTCCGGAACCCTCTTCTCGTCCCTTCCCGTCACTACCCCTTCCCTCCCCTCCAGGGGTAACCATGACCACCCGCTCGTTTATGGTTTTCAGTTCCTCACTTCATACAGTCTCACCACCGAAGTCCCTACACCATGGTTTTGCTACTTCTGTGAACTAGCTAAGAACCCAACACTTGGCATTCTTTTGTGTCTGGCCTTAGTTACTCAACCTATGCTGAGAAGTTACATGCACAGTGTTGTGACAGCTGGAGCCTACTCATTTCTTGGCTGTATAATATTCCCTCGAGTGACTGTTGCTGAGTTTATTTACCCCATTCTACTACGGGTAGCCATCAGTGGCCCTGGTTGAGTTATGGATAAAGCTGCTGTGTACACATCTCCTGGTGCATGTCTACATGCACTTCTGTAGGGATATAACCAGGCGTGGAAAGTTATTCAAGTTCAGTTCAGTCGCTCAGTCATGTCCAACTCTTTGCGACCCATGAATTGCAGCACGCCAGGCCTCCTGTCCATCACCAACTTCCAGCGTCTACCCAAACCCATGTCCATCGAGTCGGTGATGCCATCCAACCATCTCATTCTCTGTCGTCCTCCATCACAAATCCCCTCATCATATTTCCCTCAATCCTTCCTTTCAGGGTTGATTTTTTCTTTCTCTAGAGATTTGACTAGGTTTTGATCTCCTTAGTCTGTCCCAAGGACTCCTCACAGGAGTCTCTCTCAAACACTCCACAGTTCCAAGAGCCTCAATTCTTCGGCACTCAGATTGTCTTAATAGTCCAACTCTCACATCCATACATGACTACTAGGACAAAAACCATAGCTTTGACGTAGACAGGCGACCCCTTTGTTGGCAAAAGAAATGTCTCTCTGATTTTTTAATATGCTTCCTAGAGTGTCTAGCGCGTCATAGCTTTTCTTCCAAGGACAAAGTCGACTATTTAATTTCATGGCTGCTAGCCACCATCTGACGCTGATTTGGAGAATACCCACCACAGTTGGTCCACTGTTTCCAATTGCTTCTCCCATCTATTTTCCATGAAGGTAATTTGAGGAGCACGTCATGCATCACAATAGCATTAAACTGTGATTGATTAGTTTTTCTGAATGTTGAGTTTTTAAGCCAGCTATTGTGAGGAACTTTACCAAATCTCCCTTATTGCTCCCACACTCGGTTTACTTTCATAATCAATTTGTATGGGTTTTCCCATACTTCTAAAAGAGCCAGCCCTTTGTTAGGCTATAAACGTTACATATCTTTGACATGTTACTTCTGAACCTTTTATCTTAAAATATGCATTTCTGATAAACCACAAAGTTCTTTTTTTAGTAGTGGTAAGCACCAAAATTTGGTCAGTTCTCTTCCTGTATGTGTATCATATTTCAGAAAGTCCTTCCCTACCCTAGGGGTATGAAGCTTTGTCCTACTGTTTTAACCTTTCTCAGAAGCTTTATTGTCTGTTGTCTTCCACAGTTCTAAAACTTGCTAAACCAAACAAGAATTAATTTTTTTCAGACTCAAGTACAGTGAAAATCACTTCACGCGAAATTAAACAGCAGAAAGAAAAATAATTTAACATAACCCCCTGACTGGATTCAGCGTTCACAAATTCTCAACTTTTCACAAAAACTGTGTCTTATATGCATCCCTCCATCCATCACCCACAATGCAGTAAGATTAGACCTCAATTACAGGAAAAAAAACTATTAAAAATTCCAACATATGGAGGCTAAACAACACGCTTCTGAATAACCAACAAATCACAGAAGAAATCAAAAAAGAAATCAAAATATGCATAGAAACGAATGAAAATGAAAACACAACAACCCAAAACCTATGGGACACTGTAAAAGCAATGCTAAGGGGAAGGTTCATAGCAATACAGGCGTACCTCAAGAAACAAGAAAAAAATCAAATAAATAAACTAACTCTACACCTAAAGCAACTAGAGAAGGAAGAAATGAAGAACCCCAGGGTTAGTAGAAGGAAAGAAATCTTAAAAATTAGGGCAGAAATAAATGCAAAAGAAACAAAAGAGACCATAGCAAAAATCAACAAAACTAAAAGCTGGTTTTTCGAGAAGATAAACAAAATTGACAAGCCATTAGCCAGACTCATCAAGAAACAAAGGGAGAAGAATCAGATCAACAAAATTAGAAATGAAAATGGAGAGATCACAACAGACTACACAGAAATACAAAGGATCATAAGAGACTACTACCAACAGCTATATGCCAATAAAATGGACAACTTGGAAGAAATGGACAAATTCTTAGAAAAGTATAACTTTCCAAAATTGAACCAGGAAGAAATAGAAGATCTTAACAGACCCATCACAAGCACGGAAATCGAAACTGTAATCAGAAATCTTCCAGCAAACAAAAGCCCAGGACCAGACGGCTTCACAGCGGAATTCTACCAAAAATTTAGAGAAGAGCTAACACCTATCCTACTCAAACTCTTCCAGAGAATTGCAGAAGATGGTAAACTTCCAAACTCATTCTATGAGGCCACCATCACCCTAATTCCAAAACCAGACAAAGATGTCACAAAAAAAGAAAACTACAGGCCAATATCACTGATGAACATAGATGCAAAAATCCTTAATAAAATTCTAGCAAACAGAATCCAACATCATATTAAAAAGATCATACATCATGACCAAGTGGGCTTTATCCCAGGAATGCAAGGTTTCTTTAACATCCGCAAATCAATCAATGTAATTCACCACATTAACAAATTGAAAGATAAAAACAATATGATTATCTCAATAGATGCAGAAAAAGCCTTTGACAAAATTCAACATCCATTTATGATAAAAACTCTCCAGAAAGCAGGAATAGAAGGAACATACCTCAACATAATAAAAGCTATATATGACAAACCCACAGCAAACATTATCCTCAATGGTGAAAAACTGAAAGCATTTCCCCTAAAGTCAGGAACAAGGCAAGGATGCCCACTTTCACCACTACTATTCAACATAGTTTTGGAAGTTTTGGCCACAGCAATCAGAGCGGAAAAAGAAATAAAAGGAATACAGATAGGAAAAGAAGAAGTAAAACTCTCACTGTTTGCAGATGACATGATCCTCTACATAGAAAACCCTAAAGATTCTACCAGAAAACTACTAGAGCTAATCAATGAATATAGTAAAGTTGCAGGATACAAAATTAACACACAGAAATCCCTTGCATTCCTATACACCAATAATGAGAAAACAGAAAGAGAAATTAAGGAAACAATACCATTCACCATTGCAACAAAAAGAATAAAATACTTAGGAATATTTCTACCTAAAGAAACAAAAGACTTATATATAGAAAACTATAAAACACTGATGAAAGAAATCAAAGAGGACACAAACAGATGGAGAAATATACCGTGTTCATGGATTGGAAGAATTAATATAGTGAAAATGAGTATACTACCCAAAGCAATCTATAGATTCAATGCAATCCCTATCAAGCTACCAATGATATTTTTCACAGAACTAGAACAAATCATTTCACAATTTGTATGGAAGTATAAGAAACCTCGAATAGCCAAAGCAATCTTGAGAAAGAAGAATGGAACTGGAGGAATCAACCTGCCTGACTTCAAGCTCTACTACAAAGCCACAGTCATCAAGACAGTGTGGTACTGGCACAAGGATAGAAATATAGATCAATGGAACAAAATAGAAAGCCCAGAGATAAACCCACGCACCTATGGGCACCTTATCTTCGACAAAGGAGGCAAGAGTATACAATGGAGAAAAGACAATCTCTTTAACAAGTGGTGCTGGGAAAACTGGTCAACCACTTGTAAAAGAATGAAACTAGAACACTTCCTAACACCATACACAAAAATAAACTCAAAATGGATTAAAGATCTAAATGTAAGACCAGAAACTATAAAACTCCTAGAGGAAAACATAGGCAAAACACTCTCCGACATAAATCACAGCAGGATCCTCCATGACCCACCCCCCAGAATATTGGAAATAAAAGCAAAAATAAACAAATGGGACCTAATTAAAATTAAAAGCTTTTGCACAACAAAGGAAACTAGGAGCAAGGTGAAAAGACAGCCTTCAGAATGGGAGAAAATAATAGCAAACGAAGCAACAGACAAACAATTAATCTCAAAAATATACAAGCAACTCCTGCAGCTGAATTCCAGAAAAATAAACGACCCAATCAAAAAATGGGCCAAAGAACTAAACAGACATTTCTCCAAAGAAGACATACAGATGGCTAACAAACACATGAAAAGATGCTCAACATCACTCATTATTAGAGAAATGCAAATCAAAACCACAATGAGGTACCATTACACACCAGTCAGAATGGCTGCTATCCAAAAGTCTACAAGCAATAAATGCTGGAGAGGGTGTGGAGAAAAGGGAACCCTCTTACACTGTTGGTGGGAATGCAAACTAGTACAGCCACTATGGAGAACAGTGTGGAGATTCCTTAAAAAACTGGGAATAGAACTGCCATATGACCCAGCAATCCCACTGCTAGGCATACACACCGAGGAAACCAGAATTGAAAGAGACGCGTGTACCCCAATGTTCATCGCAGCACTGTTTACAATAGCCAGGACATGGAAGCAACCTAGATGTCCATCGGCAGACGAATGGATAAGGAAGCTGTGGTACATATACACAATGGAATATTACTCAGCCATTAAAAAAAATACATTTGAATCGGTTCTATTGAGATGGATGAAACTGGAGCCCATTATACAGAGTGAAGTGAGCCAGAAAGAAAAGCACCAATACAGTATACTAATGCATGTATATGGAATTTGAAAGATGGTAATGGTAACCCTATATGTGAGACAGAATAAGAGACACAGATGCATAGAACAGTCCTGTGGACTCTGAGGGAGAAGGTGAGGGTGGGACGTTCTGGGACAATAACATTGAAACATGTATATTGTCATATGTGAAGCGGAACACCATTCCATGTTTCTATGCATGGGACGGATGCTCAGGGATGGAGCGTTGGGATGACCCAGAGGGATGGGATGGGGAGGAGGTGGGAGGAGGGTTCGGGAGGAGGGGGAGCACATGTGAACCCATGGCTGATTCATGTCAATGTATGGCAAAAACTACTACAATATTGTAAAGTAATTACCCCCAATTTTTAGGGGTTTTTTTTGTAGATCTACTTTTTTTCTGTAGGTTTTTTTTGGGGAGTTTGTTTATGTCCAACCTTCTTTTTGATACTTTTTCCCCCCAAAATTTCCAAAATTTTTAAAAATTTTCTTTTTTTTAATATGTTATTTGCAGGTGAGGGGAAATGGGGCCCCAAAGAAATTTAATGTTTTGGTCAAGGCATGGAGGAAAGTAAAAAGCAGGGCCAACACAAAAAAAACCCAAGTGCCCGGGGCCCCAATTTCCCTTTCTTTTTTTCTTTACATAAAAAAATTCCCCAAAAAAAAAAAAAAAAAACCTGAAAATTTGAAATAAAGCAAAACCTTTGAAATTTTTCCCTGTTTTCTTGCTTGTTTGGGGTTTTTTTCCCTTTTCCACGCGCTTATGGTGGGCTTTCCCCAAAAACCCGGGAATTTGGGAAACCCCGGGCCCCTCGCGGGTAAGAGGGTGTGGGTCTAACCACAAACCCGGCGGGGAAATTTTCTCTAAAAATGTTCCCCCAACAGCCCCTGACAAAATAAAAACAAGCCCTTTTAAAAAGCCCGGGGGTTAAGGAAAGGGGTCCAACTTGGACGGGGTCCCACATAGTTTTTTTTAACGCTAATTTTTCTTTTTGACTGAAAGGGCTTTTCACCTTTGAAAATGCAGAAAGACTGCAAATATTAAAAGGGAATGATTTCAAACCAAATAATTACAAAAAGCTTGACCAAAAAAATGAGTGTACAAGGGAAAGGGACAAAGGGTTGGACACACAGCTATTTCCAAAGAGTAAAAACAGGAGATGACAAGCAGCCAATTTTTTTTTTGTTTTTAAAAAGAAAAACGGAAAAGGGCGGGGCAGAATGCCCCCAACGGGGCGGGGAAAGGGCCTGGAAGAAAAAAAACAGTTCTGGAAAAAAAAGGTGGTTTGAGAAAGAAGGTTTTTCATTATGAATCTACTTTTTTTTTTTCTTTACAAAATTTACACTTTTTAAGGTCAAAATATGATCCTAAAAAAGATTTCCCCATATTTCCCTAACTTCATGCTGAAAATACCCTACACAGCTCGGGGTTTTTTTATTTTTAAACGCACTGAGGAAAAAACCCCCTACCCTTTTTTCCCCAACCAATCCCCCACCCCTGTCCCCCTTTGGGCCCAAAAGGGTTTTCCCGGTTTTGAAAAAAGCCATTCGGGAAAACTTCTTGCTCCATCTGTGAACTTTTGCTATTACTTAGAATACCCAACAAAATTAAACTGATTTAATTTCCCTTGGTGTGAATGTGAAAATTCTCTTTTTCCCCTAAGATTATAATAAAATGCCCTTTCCCTTTCCCAAATCTCGGAAATTTAAAAAAATGCCTGGAAGCCCCCACTCTCTGAGTTTTCCCGGGGGGGTGACGAAAATTTCTGGCACCCAGCCTAAAGGGCCGCTCCTGCGTTTTTGAAAAAATTTTCTTCAAAGCGACCCTGCAAGGGAAAACATGCCAAGAGTGAGTGGGGACTCTCCCCTAAGGGGAAATTCACGTTACCCCGGGGGAAAGGTGTCATAGGTTTACTGGAGAAAAGTTACCAGAAAAAAGGTAAACCGGGTTTAAATTTTCACAAACCTAAAAAAAAAAACACAGTGGATGTTAAAGGCCCACGGGAAAGGTACCCCAAACAAATCTGAAAGCAAAATTTTATTTAAAATAAAAAAATTTTCTCTTTTTTTATAAATAACTTTGCCGGGGCCCCTGTTGTTTCATAAAAAACCCTTATAGGCAAAAAAAAGGGGGTTTGATAATAGGGAAAATTTAATAAGCAATTCTTCCCAAAGAAGGTGAAATTTCTATTTTTTAAAAAAGGGTTTTAAAAATAAATATAATCTCGATATACAAAATTTAAAAATTAAGTATTATGAAAAAATAACTCAAAACTTGGTTTTTTTTTTTTGTTTTGCTTTTTTTAAAATACTTAAATGGAAAAATAGAAAAAAGGAAAATTTTTCCCTGAATGCAATAATGAAAACTGTATCACAGAAATTAAAGGGCCCTTTAAAAAACCCGGGGCTTAATGGGTGATATTTTTTTTTTAAAAAGAAAATCAGTTTAAAAAAACTTTACATACCCAAAAAATCAAGTAACACAGACTTTTTATTAAACTAATAAAAACACTATCAGTTTAAAAAGGGTTTTGGAGATGGAAATTTGGCTATAGGTGAGTTTTTACAATACTAATTTCCTAGTCCTGAAAAACAAATGGGAAGCCCCAAAAAAAAACCCCCAAAAGTAAGTGTGGGGGAAAATCAACCCCCGGGGGGACCAAAGCCCGGGAGAAGGGGGTTTTTGCTTCCCCAAAAGGTACCTTCAGGGCCGGGGAAAAGGGGGTTTTCCCGGGGGGGGCCCGGGCCCGGGGCTGACCCCTCTCCCCTGCTCCATTTTTTTCCTCTACGAAAAGAATCGAACCCCCTGAAAATCTTTACAATTGGTATTTTGCTTTTGTGCAGGGAAATTTTTATGCTGAAACTTTTAAAACCCCAATGAAAATCAAGGTTTACATAGTAAGTTTTTGCCACTGGAAAAATAATATTAAGATTGAAAATTTCGAGGGGGGGCCCAAAGGCGGCTCGGGCCCGACCCCCCCCGAGGGTTTTTCCCCCGCCCTGCCTGTTTTTGGGTTTTTTTGCATCACGTTTCCAGTTCCTGTCTCCCCCCTTTACCATGGCTTTTTTTGATATCCAGGTGAGGAACTGGGAAAATGCATGTCTCAGGCCCGGTTTTGAGCTGATTCTCAAATTTGACCAAAAAAATCTGGGCCCAGGATGTCCCCTTTTTCCCTTTTTTCCCAAGAAGAAGGATCTTTCCCTGGAAAGGGAAAATTTAGAAAAAATCAGAAGTTCAAGAAGAAAGATGCAAGTTCCCATGAAGCTGAGGTCTTGAAGCAGCTCGTGAGAAAAAAGAGCACAAAAAAGAAGCGCTTCAGAAAAGTGACAGAGTGAGAAACAACGTCAGGAAAATGGGGGAAGAGAAACTGACCACGAGGGCAGAAAACCCGAGAGGGGAAAACCCAGAGGGGCAAATGGTGCCCAAATGGGGTTTGTGAGAGGGGGACAAGCCAATTTTGGGGGTGTGTAAGAAAAAAAAGAATTTCCCAAAAAACCCGCTGATGAGACCCAAAACCGACTAATTGTTTGAGAACTGGGCTTTCTCCTCCCCCCCTTCCTAAAATCCCCAAAAATTGTAAAGGCCAGTGTTTTATTTTACTTTTGCCCTTAAAAAAATTTTTTACAAGTTTATGTAGGACTGTTTTAGGAGATCCAGATGGATTTATTTTTTGTTTTTTGGGGCTTAAAGGGGGGAAACGAAAAATTGTTTTACCTTTTTTTTAAAGTGTTGAAGTCTTTCTAAATTAGCTATGTTTCTTGTTGATTTTTTCTACCTCATTTCACCCCGGTTTTGTGGGTTAAAAGGCTAGTACTTTATTTGGGGTCCCTGAAAAAATGTCTGCGAAAAGAGTATGTAGTGGCTTTTTTTCAAAAATTTTTAAGTTGGGTGAAAAATTTGTCATTTTAAAACCCCTTTTGTCCCGATTTTTCAGGCTGCTGTACTTGAAAGGTTTAAAAAAATGCAAGGGGCTGTTTTTTTGGCAGTGAATTTGAAGAAAAAAAAAAAATTTCAGTTCTCCCCAAAAATTTGGGCTACAGAAATTTAAAGCAAATTTCAGTAAAAACCCTAGCATGAATTTTTTTTGGTATTTTTTCTTTTAAAAGAATCTGCTGACTCTTAAAATTTTTCATGGAAAGGCCCAAAAAAAAAATGAAAAAAAAAGAAACAACAATTTTTAAAACAGAAAACCCAAATGGAGGATTTAAAAAAAATGAAACGAACCAAGTGGGGTTTTTTATACCCGACTTCAAACCTTCCATATTATAAATCTAAAAATAACCAAGTTTGGGGTGGGGTTGGCCCAAAAAGGGCGGAACATAAATCGATGAAAAATGAATTGAGTCTAGAAATAAAACCCGCAAAAAAATTTTCAAATTTTTTTTGAAAAAAGGGAAAGGAAAAAAAAAAGAGAAAAGGGGTACCCCTTTTTCAAAAAGATAGTCCCAAAAACCGAAAAAGCCGATGTATAAAAATAAACCTCCCCGATCTTACACGTTATACAAAACCCCTTTCCCCAAAAAAAAAAACCCCAGACTAGATGTTAAAAAATGAAAACTAAAAATAGAACCCCCCCTCCTGGGATATTTAAAAAATTTCAAAATTTGCCACGACTGGGAGAAGGTTTTGTACTGCAGAAATTGTCCAATGTGCAAAACGATGACCCCCTCACGGGGCAAGGAAAAGGGCCCTGGAAGGCAGCCCCAAGACCCAAGGAAAACCCCTGAAAACCGCGTTTTGAGCAAGTCAATATTCAAGAGTTTAATTTTCCCATCATTTGGGTGGAATTAATTAAACAAACATTCTTATCTTTTCCTAAAATTTTTTTTTTTGGCACAGTTGGGCTGTTTACAAAAAATGTGACTTCAGCTTTTTAAACCCTTTTTCTTTTTGGGGGGATTTTTCTTTTTAGGTTCCAAAAGGAAATTTAAAAAAAAGAAGAGGAAAGGAAATTTTTCCCTTGCCCATCTTCCTATGACCCCCGACCTAGGTTTTTATTTAAGATGTAAATATACCAGTTTGGCCCCCGGAAATAAAAAAACCCGATTCATTCAATGGGTTTTTCCCTTTAAAAAATAAAAACCATAAAAAATTAGAAAAATTTTTAGGGTCTTTGGGTTTTTACGGGCGGATTTATGGGGTCCAAAAAATGTCCATGTCCCTTTTTTTTTTTACTTGGTTTTCCTTTTTCTTTTCTCCAGGGGTTTTAAGGGAAGGGAGTTTATACAATAATGATGCTGTGGGCATCTCAGGCAGGACGCAGAGAGAGAAGGGGAAATAGAGTGGTTTTCTGTCCCTTTCCCGGGTTTTCCCTCGGCACGCGGCCCATTTTAGGGAATCAAAGCCCAACTTTCTTTGGGACTGAGGGGGGTGTTGCTTCTGTGCTTTTTTCTTGGGCATCCCCTGGCTTCAGGCCCGACCTTTTTTTTTTAAAAAAAACAAACCTTACTATGGGGTGCACCCTGAGTCTATGATGCTTTTAGGACAGGCCATGGGGTTATGTGGTTCTGAATAAAAAAGTGCAGTAAAACTGACAAAAGAAGAGAAACCCCCACAACGCTAAAATAGCTATTAATCCATTTATTTCAACACCATGGAGAACAATTACGCTAACCAAGTTGATAAAGGGAGTTTAAAACTCAAACTTGAAAATGTGGAGAAAAGGGAAGAACTCAAAATTTTCATGCAAAGAAATCTAATTTTTAGAAAGAAAGTATGATTAAAACAATACGGATGACGAAAGGGGGACCCGTGAGGGATACGCAGTGGGTGCAGGACTGGGTGGGTGACATGTCCCCGGGGGGGGAAGCAGCCCCCCCCAACCTGCCACCCCTGGCGCCTCGGAGGCGCGGCCTGGGTGTATTTCCCTGGAGGGCAATGCAGGCCCCCTCCTCCATTCTGCTAGGACAATGTGAAATTTTTTTAAAAGTTTTCTCCCCAAAATCAAAGATTTTTTTTAAAAACAGTTTCCATCTCTTCAAAAAAATTTCAGGAAGCTTTCACACTGAACAAAGCAAAGACAGAGTCATGCTTTATGGGAAATAACTTCCTTATCCTAAGGTCACTGGTTCTAGCTGAGGATTAGTTAGTCAAAAATCTCAAGGGTGAGGCTCTAGATACATCACATTCCTTCGCAGCACTTTGGAGTGGCGTGTGGGCTCAGCTGAGATCACCCATGTGTGAGGGGCCAGGGCACACGGGACACCTGGCCCCGTTGGAACCAGCTCCCTGCGGGCTGGGCCACCTGAGCGGGCTCTGCCTGGGTGGTGCAGCCCCGCCCCTCTTCTCGTCTCTTTAGGCCCCTGCGAGTGGGACGGAAATTTTCTCCAGCCCCCAGGTTGGGGGGCTCCCTCATGCTCCTCGT
>JAGTYA010001361.1:0-11706 GCA_024291935.2 Okapia johnstoni | reverse complement strand
CCAAAACAATGGCTCTGTCCCAGGGCCTCAGTTTTTTCCCATTTCAGAACAGAACCTATTCTCCAGACTTCTCTGCTACAGAGCAGACATTGGGAAATAGCGCTGTGGAGGAATTCCTTCACGCTTCCATGGCACTGTTGAAGCCCTTACCTCGGGCTTTGGGGGTCTAGACTCACTGTGCCTCTTTCACTACCCGACTTTCCAGGTATCACTTCCCAGCCCCTTGTGATTTTCAGCCAGATGCAGCCTTGCAGGGGTCTCTTCCTTAGAGTCAAAAAAGGTAGCCCAAGGGACTGCTTATTCAGTCTTCCCTGGTGCTGCAAGAGGTGTTTGGCTGTGAAGACGCCAGACAACAATGGCTCTGCTCCCAGGGCCTCAGTTTCCCAGTCAGAACAGACCTAGTCTCCAGAGCTCTCTGCTACAGAGCAGACATGGGGAAATAGCTCTGAGGAGGGTTTCCTTCAGGCTCCAGGCCTTGGTCGAAGCCTTAAGAAGCCCTACCCTGGGTGCTGGGGGCCTAGGCACTGTGGCCCTCTTTCACTGACTTTCCAGGTATCACTTCCCAGCCCCCTTGTGATTTTCAGCCAGATGCAGCCTTGCAGGGTCTCTTCCTCAATGGCTCTGCTCCCAGGCCTCAGTTTCCCAGTCAGAACAGACCTAGTCTCCAGAGCTCTCTGCTACAGAACAGACATGGGGAAATAGCTCTGAGGAGGGTTCCTTGAGGCTCCCCTGCCTTGGGGAAGCCCTAACCTGGGTGCTGGGGCCTAGGCACTGTGGCCTCTTTCACTGACTTTCCAGGTATCACTTCCCAGCCCCTTGTGATTTTCAGCCAGATGCAGCCTTGCAGGGTCTCTTTCCTTAGAGTCAAAAAAAGTAGCCCAAGGGACTGCTTATTTCAGTCTTCCCTGGTGCAAGAGGTGTTTGGCTGTGAAGACGCCAGAAAACAATGGCTCTGCTCCCAGGGCCCTCAGTTTCCCAGTCAGAACAGACCTAGTCTCCAGAGCTCTCTGCTACAGAGCAGACATGGGGAAAAAGCTGCTGTGGAGGGGTGCCTTCACGTTCCAGGGCACTGTCGAAGCCTTAACCTGGGCTTTGGAGCCTAGGCACTGTGGCCTCTTTCACTGACTTTCCAGGTATCACTTCCCAGCCCCTTGTGATTTTCAGCCAGATGCAGCCTTGCAGGGTCTCTTCCTTAGAGTCAAAAAAGGTAGCCCAAGGGACTGCTTATTCAGTCTTCCCTGGTGCAAGAGGTGTTTGGCTGTGAAGACGCCAGAACAATGGCTCTGCTCCCAGGGCCTCAGTTTCCCAGTCAGAACAGACCTAGTCTCCAGAGCTCTCTGCTACAGAGCAGACATGGGGAAATAGCTCTGAGGAGGGTTCCTTGACGCTCCCCCTGCCTTGGGGAAGCCTTACCCGGCTTTGGAGCCTAGGCACTGTGGCCTCTTTCACTGACTTTCCAGGTATCACTTCCCAGCCCCCTTGTGATTTTCAGCCAGATGCAGCCTTGCAGGGTCTCTTCCTTAGAGTCAAAAAAGGTAGCCCAAGGGACTGCTTATTCAGTCTTCCCTGGTGCAAGAGGTGTTTGGCTGTGAAGACGCCAGAACAATGGCTCTGCTCCCAGGGCCTCAGTTTCCCAGTCAGAACAGACCTAGTCTCCAGAGCTCTCTGCTACAGAGCAGACATGGGGAAAAAGCGCTGTGGAGGGTGCCTTCACGTTCCAGGGCACTGTCGAAGCCTTACCTGGGCTTTTGAGAGCCTAGGCACTGTGGCCTCTTTTCACTGACTTTCCAGGTATCACTTCCCAGCCCCTTGTGATTTTCAGCCAGATGCAGCCTTGCAGGGTCTCTTCCTTAGAGTCAAAAAAGGTAGCCCAAGGGACTGCTTATTCAGTCTTCCCTGGTGCAAGAGGTGTTTGGCTGTGAAGACGCCAGAACAATGGCTCTGCTCCCAGGGCCTCAGTTTCCCAGTCAGAACAGACCTAGTCTCCAGAGCTCTCTGTACAGAGCAGACATGGGGAAAAAGCGCTGTGGAGGGTGCCTTCACGTTCCAGGGCACTGTCGAAGCCTTACCTGGGCTTTGGAGCCTAGGCACTGTGGCCTCTTTCACTGACTTTCCAGGTATCACTTCCCAGCCCCTTGTGATTTTCAGCCAGATGCAGCCTTGCAGGGTCTCTTCCTTAGAGTCAAAAAAGGTAGCCCAAGGGACTGCTTATTCAGTCTTCCCTGGTGCAAGAGGTGTTTGGCTGTGAAGACGCCAGAACAATGGCTCTGCTCCCAGGCCTCAGTTTCCCAGTCAGAACAGACCTAGTCTCCAGAGCTCTCTGCTACAGAGCAGACATGGGGAAAAAGCGCTGTGGAGGGTGCCTTCACGTTCCCTGGGCACTGTCGAAGCCTTACCTGGGCTTTGGAGCCTAGGCACTGTGGCCTCTTTCACTGACTTTCCAGGTATCACTTCCCAGCCCCTTGTGATTTTTCAGCCAGATGCAGCCTTGCAGGGTCTCTTCCTTAGAGTCAAAAAAGGTAGCCCAAAGGGACTGCTTATTCAGTCTTCCCTGGTGCAAGAGGTGTTTGGCTGTGAAGACGCCAGAACAATGGCTCTGCTCCCAGGGCCTCAGTTTCCCAGTCAGAACAGACCTAGTCTCCAGAGCTCTCTGCTACAGAGCAGACATGGGGAAATAAGCGATAAATACATATATTTAAATAAAAGGTAAAAAAAAGAATAAATAATTTTAAAGACATGCAAATAATTTAAATATAAATAATTGTGTAAAAGGGTAAAATAAATGGTGTAATGTAAAAGATTTTAAAAAAATTAAAAATAAAAAAATAAAACAATCAAAAAAGATTAATAAAAATAAAAAAAAAAAAAAAGGTATTAAAAAAAAAAAAAAAAGAAAAAAAAATTAAAAGACGCCAGAACAATGGCTCTGCTCCCAGGGCCTCAGTTTCCCAGGTTAGAATAAGACCTAGTCTCAGAGAGCCAGAAGGAGCTCTCTGCTTACAGAAGCCAGACACAGACATCGGGGTGGGGAAAAAAAAATGCAGCTTTCATGGTGAAAAAAGCGCTTTCGGAAGGGAACGGAAGGAGTTACTCTGTATTGTTGTCTTCTGTTGTGTATTCTTTGTGTTCTTGTGTGGTGGATTTAAAAATATAAAAAAAAAAAAAAAAAAAACATGCGCCTCGTTGGAGGGGAGGACTTCACGTTTTTTCAGGGCTCTTACTGTCGACAAATAAAAAGCCTTACCTGTTGCTTTGGAAAGAACCTAGGCACTCTTCTTTGTGGACCCTCGTTTCATCTGACTTTCCTGATTTCAACTCTTCCAAAAGGCCCCCCCTTCCTTGTGATTTTCGAACCAGTTCAGTTTGGAGCCTTGCCCTTCTAGCCTTTGCAGAGGGAGGCGGGGGGGTCTTCTATTTCCTTAGAGTCAAAATAAAAGGGTTAATATTTATATATTAGCACCATAGGGATGCTTCTGCTTATCTGTACTTCCCTGGTGCAGAGAGGTGTTTGGTGTCTGTGAAAGAACTTCCAGCAACAATGTCTCTGCTTTCCCAGGGCCCTCAGTGTTTTCCCAGACCAGAACAGACCTAGTCTCCAGCAGCTCCTCTGCTACAGAATGCAGACGATGTGGAAATAGCTCTTAAGAGGGTTACCTTCACCGGCTTTCCCCCATGCCCTGTAGAAATACCTATACTCCGGGTTCTGGTGGACTAAGGCACAACTGGCCTCTTACACTGAACCTCCCCAGTTATCACTCTTCCCAGCCCCCTTGTGATTTCCGAGAGCCAGAAATGCAGCCTTGCAGGGGGGGGGGGTCTATGCTTCCTTAATGTCAAAAAAGGTAGCCCAAGGGACTGCTTTATTGCACGCTTCCGCCCATGGTGCAAGAGAGTGATTTGGTTGTGTAAGATAGGCCAGAACAAAGGCTCTGCTCCCAGGGCCTCGAGTTATCCCCCCAAGTCATGCCCAACTGACATCTATGAGTCCTCCAAAGCATCTCAGCTACAGAAAAGACATAAAAAAAAAAACACTGAACTATCACCAAAAAGCGTTAAAGGGCGACAGTCAAAGCAAAAACTGGGCTGGGAGCATAGGCACTGTGTCCTCTTTTCACTGACTTTCACAGGTATCACTTCCCAGCCCCTTGTGATTTTCATCCAAGATGCAGCTTTGCAAGATCTGTCTTCCTTAGAGTTCAAAAAAGGATAGCCCAAGGTACCTGCTTATTCAGTTGTCCTGAGCAAAGAGGTGTTTGCCTGTGAAGTCGCCAGAACAATGGCTCTGCTCCCCGGGCCTCCGTTTTCCCGAGTCCAGAACAGACCTAGTCTCCAGAGCTCTCTGCTAGAGCAAACATGGGGAAAAAAAACTGTGGAGGGTTCTTCAAGTTCCAAAAAAAGTCGAAGCCCTACCCAGGGTGCTGGCAACATAGCACTGTGGGCTCTCTTCACTGACTTCCCAGGTATCACTTCCCAGCCCCTTGTGATTTTACAGGGCCGAGATGCCAGACAACAAGGGTCTCTTCCTTAGAGTCAAAAAAAGGTAGCCCAAGGGAACTGCTTTATTCAGTCTTCCCTGGTGGCAAGGAGGTGTTTGGCTGTGAAGACTGCAAGAACGAATGGCTCTGCTCCTCAGGGTCTCAGTTTCGCCAGTCAGAACAGAAAACTCTGAGTCTCCAGAGCTCTCTGTACAGAGCAGACAGACATGGGGGAAAAAGGTAGTATTGAGGAGGGTGCCTTCACACGTTCCAGGGCACTGGGAAATACCCTACCTGGGCTTTGGAGCCTAGGCACTGTGGGCCTCTTTCACTGACTTTCCGCAGGTATTCACTTCCCAGCCCCTTGTGATTTTCTACTCCCAGATGCAGCCTTGCAGGGTCTCTTCCTTAGAGTCAAACAAGTAGCCCAAGGGACTGCTTATTCAGTCTTCCCTGTTGCAAGAGGTGTTTGGCTGTGAAGACGCCAGAACAATGGCTCTGCTCCCAGGGTCCTCAGTTTCTAGATTAGCAGAACAGACCTAGTCCATCCAGCAGCTCTCAGCCTCCACAGAGCAGCCATAGGGGAAATTGCTCTTCGGAGGGTGCCTTCAGTTCCCAGGGCAACTATCTCGAACCTTACATGGGCATGGAGCCTAGTCACTTGTGGGCCTCTTTCACTGGTTTTCCGGAGGTATCACTTCCCAGTCCCCTTGGGTATTCTCAGCCAGATGGCGAGCCATGCAGAGTCTCTTCCTTAGAGTGCAAATAAAAGGTAGCCCAGAAGGGAATGCTGTATTCAGTCTTTCCTGGTTCGCAACTGGTGTTTGGCTGTGAAGACGCCTAGATCTACAATCGGCTCTGCTCCCAGGGGGCGTCAGTTTCCCAGATCAGAGGACGAGACGCTAGTCTCCAGAGCTCTCTTCTACAGAGAGAAAGCAGCCGATGGGGGGGAGCAGCGGCTGTGGATGGTCTGCTTCACGATCCAGGGGCACTGTCGGAAGCCTTACAATGGGCGTTTTGGAGCCTAAGGGACGATGTGGCCTCTTCCACTGAGCTTTCCAGGTATCAGCTTCCCAGCAGCCCTTGTGATTTTCAGCCAAATGAGGCCTGTGCAGGCATCTCTTCCTTGAGAGGTCAAAAAAAGGTTGCCCAAGGGGACCTGCTGGATTCAGGTCTTCCCTGGTGAGCAAGTGGTGTTTGGCTGAGATAGATGCCAGTATCAATGGCTCTGCTCCAGGGCCTCCAGTTCTGCCAGTAGAGAGAACAGACCTAGTGTCTAGTAGAGCTCCCTCTGCTAGAGAGCAGACATGGGGAAAATTAGCTCTGAGGAGGGAGCGCTTCCTTCACGGACTCCCTGGCACTGTCGAAAGCCTTACCTGGTGTGCGTGGGGCCTAGGCACTGTGGCCTCTATTCACTGACTTTCCAGGTATCACTTCCCAAAAGCCCCTTGTGATTTTCAGCCAGATGCAGCCTAGCAGGGTCTCTTCCTTAAGAGTCAAAAAAGGTAGCCCAAGGGACTGCTTATTCAGTTCTTCCCCTGTGCAAGAGTGTGTTTGGCTGTGAAGACGCCAGAACAACCGATGGCTCTGCTCCCCCGAGGGCCTCAGTTTACCAGTCAGAACAGACCTAGTCTCCAGAGCTCTCTGCTACAGAGCAGACATGGGGAAAAAGCGCTGTGGAGGGTTGCCTTTCACGCTCCAGGGCACTGTCGAAGCTCCTACCCAGGCTTTGGAGCCTAGGCACTGTGGCCCGTCTCTTTCACTGACTTTCCAGGTATCACTTCCCAGCCCCTTGTGATTTTCAGCCAGATGCAGCCTTGCAGGTTCTCTTCCTTAGAGTCAAAAAAGGTAGCCCAAGGGACTGCTTATTCAGTCTTCCCTGGTGCAAGAGGTGTTTGGCTGTGATGAAGACGCCAGAACAATTGGCTCTGCTCCCCCGTGGCCTCAGTTTCCCAGTCCTCAGAACAGACCTAGTCTCCAGAGCTCTCTGCTACAGAGCAGACATGGGGAAATAGCTCTGAGGAGGTTCCTTGAGGCTCCCTGCCTTGGGGAAGCCCCTACCCGGGTGCTGAGGGCCTAGGCACTGTGGCCATCTTTTCACTGACTTTCCAGGTATCACTTCCCATTCCCCTTGTGATTTTCAGCCAGATGCAGCGCAGCCTTGCAGGGTCTCTTCCTTAGAGTCAAAAAAGGTAGCCCAAGGGACTGCTTATTCAGTCTTCCCTGGTGCAAGAGGTGTTTGGCTGTGAAGACGCCAGAACAATGGCTCTGCTCCCAGGGGCCTCAGTTTCCCAGTCAGAACAGACCTAGTCTCCAGAGCTCTCTGCTACAGAGCAGACATGGGGAAAAAGCGCTGTGGAGGGTGCCTTTCACGTTCCAGGGGCACTGTCGAAGCCTTACCTGGGCTTTGGAGCCTAGGGCACTGTGGCCTCTTTCACTGACTTTCCAGGTATCACTTCCCAGCCCCTTGTGATTTTCAGCCAGATGCAGCCTTGCAGGGTCTCTTCCTTAGAGTCAAAAAAAGGTAGCCCAAGGGACTGCTTATTCAGTCTTCCCTGGGTGCAAGAGGTGTTTGGCTGTGAAGACGCCAGAACAATGGCTCTGCTCCCAGGGCCTCAGTTTCCCAGTCAGAACAGACCTAGTCTCCAGAGCTCTCTTGCTACAGAAGCAGACATGGGGAAATAGCTCTGAGGAGGGGTTCCTTGAGGACTCCCTGCCTTGGGGGAAGCCCTACCCGGGTGCTGGGGCCTAGGCACTGTGGACCTCTTTCACTGACTTTCCAGGTATCACTTCCCAGCCCCTTGTGATTTTCAGCCAGATGCAGCCTTGCAGGGTCTCTTCCTTAGAGTCAAAAAAGGTAGCCCACAAGGGACTGCTTATATTCAGTCTTCCCTGGTGCAAGAGGTGTTTGGCTGTGAAGACGCCAGAACAATGGCTCTGCTCCCAGGGCTCAGTTTCCCAAGTCAGAACAGACCTAGTCTCCAGAGCTCTCTGCTACAGAGCAGACATGGGGAAAAAGCGCTGTGGAGGGGTGCCTTCACGTTCCAGGGCACTGTCGGAAGCCTTACGTGGGCTTTGGAGCCTAGGCACTGTGGCCTCTTTCACTGACTTTCCAGGTATCACTTCCCAACCCCTTGTGATTTTCAGCCAGATGCAGCCTTGCAGGGTCTCTTCCTTAGAGTCAAAAAAGGTAGCCCAAGGGACTGCTTATTCAGTCTTCCCTGGTGCAAGAGGTGTTTGGCTGTGAAGACGCCAGAACAATGGCTCTGCTCCCAGGGCCTCAGTTTACCAGTCAGAACAGACCTAGTCTCCAGAGCTCTCTGCTACAGAACAGACATGTGGAAATAGCTCTGAGGAGGGTTCCTTGAAGCTCCCTGCCTTGGGGAAGCCCTACCCAGGTGCTGGGGCCTAGGCTGGGTCTCTTCCTTAGAGTCAAAAAAGGTAGCCCAAGGGACAGCTTATTCAGTCTTCCCTGCTGCAAGAGTTGTTTGGCTGTGAAGACGCCAGAACTTGGCTCTGCTCCAAGGGCCTCAGTTTCCCAGTTAGAACAGACCTAGTCTCCAGAGCTCTCTGCTACAGAGCAAACATGGGGAAATAGCTCTGTGGAGGGTTCCTTCACGTTCCAGGGCACTGTCGAAGCCCTACCTGGGCTTTGGGCTGCCTAGGCACTGTGGCCTCTTTCACTGACTTTCCAGGTATCACTTCCCAGCCCCTTGTGATTTTCAGCCAGATGCAGCCTTGCAGGGTCTCTTCCTCAGAGTCAAAAAAGGTAGCCCAAGGGACTGCTTATTCAGTCTTCCCTGGTGCAAGAGGTGTTTGGCTGTGAAGACGCCAGAACAATGGCTCTGCACCCAGGGCCACAGTTTCCCAGTCAGAACAGACCTAGTCTCCAGAGCTCTCTGCTACAGAGCAGACGTGGGGAAATAGCTCTGAGGAGGGTTCCTTGAGGCTCCCTGCCTCGGGGTAACCCTACCCGGGTACTGGGGCCTAGGCACTGTGGCCTCTTTCACTGACTTTCCAGGTATCACTTCCCAGCCCCTTGTGATTTTCAGCCAGATGCAGCCTTTAAGAGTATCTTCCTTAGAGTCAAAAAAGGTAGCCCAAGGGACTGCTTATTCAGTCTTTCCTGGTGCAAGAGGTGTTTGGCTGTGAAGACGCCAGAACAATGGCTCTGCTCCCAGGGCCTCAGTTTCCCAGTCAGAACAGACCTAGTCTCCAGAGCTCTCTGCTACAGAGCAGACATGGGGAAAAAGCGCTGTGGAGGGCGCCTTCACGTTTCAGGGCACTGTCGAAGCCTTACCTGGGCTTTGGAGCCTAGGCACTGTGGCCTCTTTCACTGACTTTCCAGGTATCACTTCCCAGCCCCTTGTGATTTTCAGCCAGATGCAGCCTTGCAGGGTCTCTTCCTTAGAGTCAAAAAAGGTAGCCCAAGGGACTGCTTATTCAGTCTTCCCTGGTGCAAGAGGTGTTTGGCTGTGAAGACGCCAGAACAATGGCTCTGCTCCCAGGGCCTCAGTTTCCAAATCAGAACAGACCTAGTCTCCAGAGCTCTCTGCTACAGAACAAACATGGGGAAGAAGCGCTGTGGAGGGCGCCTTCACATTCCAGGGCACTGTCGAAGCCTTACATGGGCTTTGGAGCCTAGGCACTGTGGCCTCTTTCACTGACTTTCCAGGTATCACTTCCCAGCCCCTTGTGATTTTCAGCCAGATGCAGCCTTGCAGGGTCTCTTCCTTAGAGTCAAAAAAGGTAGCCCAAGGGACTGCTTATTCTGTCTTCCCTGGTGCAAGAGGTGTTTGGCTGTGAAGACGCCAGAACAATGGCTCTGCTCCCAGGGCCTCAGTTTCCCAGTCAGAACAGACCTAGTCTCCAGAGCTCTCTGCTACAGATCCGACATGGGGAAACAGCTCTGAGGAGGGTTCCTTGAGGCTCCCTGCCTTGGGGAAGCCCTACCCGTGTGCTGGGGCCTGGGCACTGTGGCCTCTTTCACTGACTTTCCAGGTATCACTTCCCAGCCACTTGTGATTTTCAGCCAGATGCAGCCTTGCAGGGTCTCTTCCTTAGAGTCAAAAAAGGTAGCCCAAGGGACTGCTTATTCAGTCTTCCCTGGTGCAAGAGGTGTTTGGCTGCGAAGACGCCAGAACAATGGCTCTGCTCCCAGGGCCTCAGTTTCCCAGTCAGAACAGACCTAGTCTCCAGAGCTCTCTGCTACAGAGCAGACATGGGGAAATAGCTCTGAGGAGGGTTCCTTGAGGCTCCCTGCCAAGGGGAAGCCGTACCCGGGTGCTGGGGCCTAGGCACTGTGGCCTCTTTCACTGACTTTCCAGGTATCACTTCCCAGGCCCTGTGATTTTCAGCCAGATGCAGCCTTGCAGGGTCTCTTCCTTAGACTCAAAAAAGGTAGCCCAAGGGACTGCTTATTCAGTCTTCCCTGGTGCAAGAGGTGTTTGGCTGTGAAGACGCCAGAACAATGGCTCTGCTCCCAGGGCCTCAGTTTCCCAGTCAGTACAGACCTAGTCTCCAGAGCTCTCTGCTACAGAGCAGACATGGGGAAAAAGCGCTGTGCAGGGTGCCTTCACGTTCCAGGGCACTGTCGAAGCCTTACTTGGGCTTTGGAGCCTAGGCACTGTGGCCTCTTTCACTGACTTTCGAGGTATCACTTCCCAGCCCCTTGTGATTTTCAGCCAGATGCAGCCTTGCAGGGTCTCTTCCTTTGAGTCAAAAAAGGTAGCCCAAGGGACTGCTTATTCAGTCTTCCCTGGTGCAAGAGGTGTTTGGCTATGAAGACGCCAGAACAATGGCTTTGCTCCCAGGGCCTCAGTTTCACAGTCAGAACAGACCTGGTCTCCAGAGCTCTCTGCTACAGCGCAGACATGGGGAAATAGCTCTGAGGAGGGTTCCTTGAGGCTCCCTGCCTTGGCGAAGCCCTACCCGGGTGCTGGGGCCTAGGCACTGTGGCCTCTTTCACTGACTTTCCAGGTATCACTTCCCAGCCCCTTGTGATTTTCTGCGAGATGCAGCCTGGCAGGTTCTCCTCCTTAGAGTCATAAAAGTTAGCCTAAGGGAGTACTTATTCAAGCTTTCCTGGTGCAAAAGGTGTTTGTCTGTTAAGTAGCCACAACAATGGGTCTGCTCCCAGGGCCACAGATTCCCAGACAGAACAGACCTAGTCTCCAGAGCTTTCTTCTACAGAGCAAACATGTGGAAATAGCAAGTGTTACCTCCAGGCTCCCTGAGTGTTCCTTGCTGGGGGTTCCACTGGCTTGGGGATCACTTCCCAGCCCCTTGTGATTTTCTCTGCGAGATGCAGCCTGGCAGGTTCTCCTCCTTAGGTTAGCCTAAGGGAGTACTTATTCAAGCTTTCCTGGGCACTGTCTGCTCCCAGCTTCTTCCACTGACTTTCCAGGTAGCACTTTCCAGCCCCTTTTCCAGTTGTGATTTTCAGCCAAAAGCAGCCTGGTAGGGTCTCTTCTTAGAGACATAAAAGGTAGCCCAAGGGAGTGTTTATTCAAGCTTCCCTGGTGCAAGAGGTGTTTGTCTGTTAAGAAGCCACAACAATGGGTCTGATCCCAGGGCCTCAGTTTCCCAGTCAGAACAGACCTTCTCTCCACAGTTCTCTGATACAGAGTACACATGGGGCAATAGCTCTGAGGAGTGTTCCTTGAGGTTCCCTGGCTTGGGGAAGCCCTACCCCGGCGATGGCACCTAGGCACTGTGATCTCTTCTACTGATCACCCTTGAAACACTTCACCAAGCTTTGGATGCCTAGAGCACTACGGCGGCTTTCACGGACTTTCTATAATCACGTCCTCAGTCCCATGTGATTGTTGCACCAGAAAGCAGCATGGCGAGGTCTCTCCCTTAAGTCAATAAAAGTAGCCCAAAGGGAGTGTTTATTCGGCTTCCCTGGTGAAAGGGTTTTGTCTTTAAGAAGCACAAAATGGTCGGGGGGGGGGGGGGGGGGGGGGGGGGGGGGGGGGGGGGGGGGGGGGGGGGGGGGGGGGGGGGGGGGGGGGGGGGGGGGGGGGGGGGGGGGGGGGGGGGGGGGGGGGGGGGGGGGGGGGGGGGGGGGGGGGGGGGGGGGGGGGGGGGGGGGAAAAAAAAAAAAAAAAAAAAAAAAAAAAAAAAAAAAAAAAAAAAAAAAAAAAAAAAAAAAAAAAAAAAAAAAAAAAAAAAAAAAAAAAAAAAAAAAAAAAAAAAAAAAAAAAAAAAAAAAAAAAAAAAAAAAAAA
>JAGTYA010001360.1:0-11707 GCA_024291935.2 Okapia johnstoni | reverse complement strand
ATGCTCTCCATGCCCTGCAAGGGAAACGCGCCTCCTCCCTCTATGGGCGTGGCCTCACGGGGGTGTTCTCGACTTGCGGCGGTGCATTCTCGAGTTGCGGCGGGTACCGCGGCCCGTCTCCCCCGTTAGCCCAGCGGGGTCGCCATGCCTCCTTTCGAGCGGACAGGGGCCCGAGCAGCCTCGGGATTCGCCAGGAGGCGCTGCAGAGCCCTGAGTCCGCATCAGGCATGGAGCCAGGACCCTCGGGGGGTCCCCGGAGGGGGGGAGGGGGACAGGTATAACTGGCACCTGTGGGGTGGCCTCCAGGGAGTCGAGGGGACTCAGCCTTTCTCTCCGGTCACAGCCAAGGGCAATCGGGCTTCCCCTCGAATGCAGGGGCGAAGGTCGTGCTTTTCCGCGCGGCGCAGGGGGAAGCGGGGGTGGCCTCTCTGAATCGGGGGCGTGGCGCCTCGGGGAGCCTCTCTTGTTGCCTCTGAGAAGTCCAGGCCTCCTTTGACATCGCCAGGGGCTGCTGGGCTTCCCCTCGCCTCACGTCCAGGGAACTGGACTCGCTTGCCAATGGGGGTTCCTCGGGGACCTTTGGTCTTGCGGCCGGAACTGGCCCCTTGGGGCCTCTTCTCGAACCTCAGGAGAGGCGAGAGTCCCGCTCTGGAGGTGCGAGGGAATGTAGGGATTGCGATGGCATTCAGGAAGGGGATTGGACCCCCCTTTCGAGAGGAGGGGCCGACGGCGACGGGGGGCCCCTCGCGAGCGGCCTCTGGAGACTCAGGGTTCCGCTCGCCTGTGGACAGGGGTATCCCAGGGAACCTCTGGGGGCGCCTAGAGGGAGTCCAGCCTCCGTTGCAGCGCCAGAGAGAAGGCAGGACGGCTCTCGCGTCGCTGCAGATCCCAAGGGCCCCGTCTCGCAAGGAGGGGGGCCCGGGGGACGCCCTCGCGGTGTGGCGGGAAGCCCCGCTTTCTTGGCAGGTTGGCCCGGGGAACTCGGGGGGACACCTGGAGTCGCCCGCAAGGAGTCAAGCCCCGTTCGGAGCCGGAACAGGTGCCGGGGCATGCTCTCCATGCCCTGCAAGGGAAAAGCGCCTCCTCCCTCTATGGGCGTGGCCTCACGGGGGTGTTCTCGACTTGCGGCGGTGCATTCTCGAGTTGCGGCGGGTACCCCGGCCCGTCTCCCCCGTTAGCCCAGCGGGGTCGCCATGCCTCCTTTCGAGCGGACAGGGGCCCGAGCAGCCTCGGGATTCGCCAGGAGGCGCTGCAGCGCCCTGGGTCCGCGTCAGGCATGGAGCTAGGACCCTCGGGGGTCCCCGGAGGGGGGGAGGGGACAGGTATAACTGGCACCTGTGGGGTGGCCTCCAGGGAGTCGAGGGGACTCAGCCTTTCTCTCCGGTCACAGCCAAGGGCAATCGGGCTTCCCCTCGAATGCAGGGGCGAAGGTCGTGCTTTTCCGCGCGGGCGCAGGGGGAAGCGGGGGTGGCCTCTCTGAATCGGGGGCGTGGCGCCTCGGGGAGCCTCTCTTGTTGCCTCTGAGAAGTCCAGGCCTCCTTTGACATCGCCAGGGGCTGCTGGGCTTCCCCTCGCCTCACGTCCAGGGAACTGGACTCGCTTGCCGATGGGGGTTCCTCGGGGACCTTTGGTCTTGCGGCCGGAACTGGCCCCTTGGGGCCTCTTCTCGAACCTCAGGAGAGGCGAGAGTCCCGCTCTGGAGGTGCGAGGGAATGTAGGGATTGCGATGGCATTCAGGAAGGGGATTGGACCCCCCTTTCGAGAGGAGGGGCCGACGGCGACGGGGGGGGCCCCTCGCGAGCGGCCTCTGGAGACTCAGGGTTCCGCTCGCCTGTGGACACGGGTATCCCAGGGAACCTCTGGGGGCGCCTAGAGGGAGTCCAGCCTCCGTTGCAGCGCCAGAGAGAAGGCAGGACGGCTCTCGCGTCGCTGCAGATCCCAAGGGCCCCGTCTCGCAAGGAGGGGGGCCCGGGGGACGCCCTCGCGGTGTGGCGGGGAAGCCCCGCTTTCTTGGCAGGTTGGCCCTGGGATCTCGGGGGACACCTGGAGTCGCCCGCAAGGAGTCAAGCCCCGTTCGGAGCCGGAACAGGTGCCGGGGCATGCTCTCCATGCCCTGCAAGGGAAAAGCGCCTCCTCCCTCTATGGGCGTGGCCTCACGGGGGTGTTCTCGACTTGCGGCGGTGCATTCTCGAGTTGCGGCGGGTACCCCGGCCCGTCTCCCCCGTTAGCCCAGCGGGGTCGCCATGCCTCCTTTCGAGCGGACAGGGGCCCGAGCAGCCTCGGGATTCGCCAGGAGGCGCTGCAGCGCCCTGGGTCCGCGTCAGGCATGGAGCTAGGACCCTCGGGGGTCCCCGGAGGGGGGGAGGGGACAGGTATAACTGGCACCTGTGGGGTGGCCTCCAGGGAGTCGAGGGGACTCAGCCTTTCTCTCCGGTCACAGCCAAGGGCAATCGGGCTTCCCCTCGAATGCAGGGGCGAAGGTCGTGCTTTTCCGCGCGGCGCAGGGGGAAGCGGGGGTGGCCTCTCTGAATCGGGGGCGTGGCGCCTCGGGGAGCCTCTCTTGTTGCCTCTGAGAAGTCCAGGCCTCCTTTGACATCGCCAGGGGCTGCTGGGCTTCCCCTCGCCTCACGTCCAGGGAACTGGACTCGCTTGCCGATGGGGGTTCCTCGGGGACCTTTGGTCTTGCGGCCGGAACTGGCCCCTTGGGGCCTCTTCTCGAACCTCAGGAGAGGCGAGAGTCCCGCTCTGGAGGTGCGAGGGAATGTAGGGATTGCGATGGCATTCAGGAAGGGGATTGGACCCCCCTTTCGAGAGGAGGGGCCGACGGCGACGGGGGGCCCCTCGCGAGCGGCCTCTGGAGACTCAGGGTTCCGCTCGCCTGTGGACACGGGTATCCCAGGGAACCTCTGGGGGCGCCTAGAGGGAGTCCAGCCTCCGTTGCAGCGCCAGAGAGAAGGCAGGACGGCTCTCGCGTCGCTGCAGATCCCAAGGGCCCCGTCTCGCAAGGAGGGGGGCCCGGGGGACGCCCTCGCGGTGTGGCGGGAAGCCCCGCTTTCTTGGCAGGTTGGCCCGGGGATCTCGGGGGACACCTGGAGTCGCCCGCAAGGAGTCAAGCCCCGTTCGGAGCCGGAACAGGTGCCGGGGCATGCTCTCCATGCCCTGCAAGGGAAAAAGCGCCTCCTCCCTCTATGGGCGTGGCCTCACGGGGGTGTTCTCGACTTGCGGCGGTGCATTCTCGAGTTGCGGCGGGTACCCCGGCCCGTCTCCCCCCGTTAGCCCAGCGGGGTCGCCATGCCTCCTTTCGAGCGGACAGGGGCCCGAGCAGCCTCGGATTCGCCAGGAGGCGCTGCAGCGCCCTGGGTCCGCGTCAGGCATGGAGCTAGGACCCTCGGGGATCCCCGGAGGGGGGGAGGGGACAGGTATAACTGGCACCTGTGGGGTGGCCTCCAGGGAGTCGAGGGGACTCAGCCTTTCTCTCCGGTCACAGCCAAGGGCAATCGGGCTTCCCCTCGAATGCAGGGGCGAAGGTCGTGCTTTTCCGCGCGGCGCAGGGGGAAGCGGGGGTGGCCTCTCTGAATCGGGGGCGTGGCCCCTCGGGGAGCCTCTCTTGTTGCCTCTGAGAAGTCCAGGCCTCCTTTGACATCGCCAGGGGCTGCTGGGCTTCCCCTCGCCTCACGTCCAGGGAACTGGACTCGCTTGCCGATGGGGGTTCCTCGGGGACCTTTGGTCTTGCGGCCGGAACTGGCCCCTTGGGGCCTCTTCTCGAACCTCAGGAGAGGCGAGAGTCCCGCTCTGGAGGTGCGAGGGAATGTAGGGATTGCGATGGCATTCAGGAAGGGGATTGGACCCCCCTTTCGAGAGGAGGGGCCGACGGCGACGGGGGGCCCCTCGCGAGCGGCCTCTGGAGACTCAGGGTTCCGCTCGCCTGTGGACACGGGTATCCCAGGGAACCTCTGGGGGCGCCTAGAGGGAGTCCAGCCTCCGTTGCAGCGCCAGAGAGAAGGCAGGACGGCTCTCGCGTCGCTGCAGATCCCAAGGGCCCCGTCTCGCAAGGAGGGGGACCCGGGGGACGCCCTCGCGGTGTGGCGGGGAGCCCCGCTTTCTTGGCAGGTTGGCCCGGGGATCTCGGGGGACACCTGGAGTCGCCCGCAAGGAGTCAAGCCCCGTTCGGCGCCGGAACAGGTGCCGGGGCATGGTCTCCATGCCCTGCAAGGGAAAAGCGCCTCCTCCCTCTATGGGCGTGGCCTCACGGGGGTGTTCTCGACATGCGGCGGTGCATTCTCGAGTTGCGGCGGGTACCCCCGCCCGTCTCACCCGTTACCCCAGCGGGGTCGCCAGGCCTCCTTTCGAGCGGACAGGGGCCCGAGCAGCCTCGGGATTCGCCAGGAGGCGCTGCAGCGCCCTGGGTCCGCGTCAGGCATGGAGCTAGGACCCTCGGGGATCCACGGAGGGGGGGAGGGGACAGGTATAACGGGCTTCCCCTCGAATGCAGGGGCGAAGGTCGTGCTTTTCCGCGCGGCGCAGGGGGAAGCGGGGGTGGTCTCTCTGAATCGGGGGCGTGGCGCCTCAGGGAGCCTCTCTTGTTGCCTCTGAGAAGTCCAGGCCTCCTTTGACATCGCCAGGGGCTGCTGGGCTTCCCCTCGCCTCACGTCCAGGGAACTGGACTCGCTTGCCGATGGGGGGTTCCTCGGGGACCTTTGGTCTTGCGGCCGGAACTGGCCCGTGTGCTCCAGGTGTGATCCCAGTGTGCTCCCGGTGTGTTCCAGGTGTGCTCCCGGTGTGTTCCCAGTGTGTTCCCGGTGTGCTCCAGGTGTGATCCCAGTGTGCCTAGTGTGCTCCAGGTGTGTCCCAGTGTGCCCCAGGCATGACAGAGGCAGCTGCCCCCATCTGTCCTCTCACCAGGTCAGGCAGCCATCATCCACTTGTGTCCCTGGAACTCAGGGCAGGGCTTGACAAGGAGGCCATCCGCTCCTGAGCTGACCAGCTGCACATCACCCACCCGGTCAGTGTGACATTCATTAAAACTCTGACCTTAGATGCTGTGCCTGCTCATGGAGGAAACACCAAAACAAGCTCTTTCAAAGAATAAAACGGATCAGAATTTTCTTTCAATTCTGTTGTCTGCTTTGACCTACTTAAAAACATAAAAAGAACTTTCTCTAATGTTAACTATGTATTCTATACAAACCAAAGGTGAAAATAAAATACAACACTTTTGCTCAGCTCCAAATCTCTCTAGCTTCTGGTGGAGAAAATAAAAAGAGCCTATGAGTGTTTATTTCTCCCCTCTGTTCTTTTAAATCTTATTCCTACGGTAGCAGCTACAGACAAACTCTCCCACTCCTCTGCCTCTGGTCTGGCTGGAGAGGGTCCCCGGGAAGTGCACGGAGCTTGGGGAGGGCAGGGGTCCCAGTCCCTGGGACACTGGCAGCCTGGGGAGGGCGGAGGTCCCAGCCCCCGGGATACCGGCAGCCTGGGGAGGATTGGGGGTCCCAGCCCCCGGGACCCCAGCAGCCTGGGGGGGCAGGGGCCTGGGGAGCTCCAGGTCTCACATCTCTCGTGTTTATCACAGTCCTTTACAGACGTACAGGCAAAAACTTCCTATTTATGTATTAGCAAGGACTTCCCTGGTGGCTCAGCAGTAAAGAACCTGCCTGCAACGCAGGAGACCTGGGTTCGATCTCTGGGTCGAGAAGATCCCATGGAGGAGGGCATGGCAACCCATTCCAGTATCCTTGCCTGGAGAATTCCAAGGAGAGAGGAGCCTGGTGGGCTACAGTCCATGGGGTCGCAGAGAATTGGACACAACTGAGCATTCAAGGGGGCATTTAGCAAGTAACAATAAGTAAAATTTAAGTCTCTTAAATATTAATATTTTAATTAATATTAATTAAATATTACGATTTTAATATAAAATAATAATAAGCAATATTATTTAAATATTGCTATTTAAATCCATCTGTCTCTTTGAATAAACCTGCCTATGAAAGCAATCTGATGAGCAGATTTTCCTTTTAAACCAGATCCACTGGGTCGTGGACCATGCTCCAGGTGGCAGTTGGAATTGCTAACGCAATTCGCAGCCATCTGATGCCTGAGAAGAATTGCGGTTGCTTATCTGCCTGGTGTACTGACTGCCTAACGACTCAGCCAGCAATCAGACACTGGTGTTCAGACAGTTACTCAGGATTCCAAGAGGGTCTCTCCAATCCCGTGCACCACCGCGTCACCCATCAAAAGGCGGATTCGAATGCAAATTACATGTGCCCTGAAGGAAACTTCAGGTTTCAGGGCTTTGCTAATAGCGCTGTTAGCTGAGAGAAGTAACTGCAGAGGCCTCTTGAAAGAAGAGGGGGCCTCTTGGCGCTGGGCTCCCCTCTCACTCGGGGATGTGTGGTTAAGAGCCAAGAGGACAAGAAGGGCCCCAAACAGAGAATTCCACACTTCATCACCTCCACGCCCCCCTTGTGCCTGTTGTTGCCTGTGGTGTGTTTCACCCACAGCCCAGAGAACAGATTCGGTTCCTATAACCAGGCTCCCTGATGTATCCAAGGTTTAAAGCTGCCAGCGTGGGGAAGGCCTGTGAGCTCATGCAAACTCATTCCTGGGCTCCACTGGCCAATTTCAGATGGGGAAACGTTGCTGTGGGTGCACACATCATGGCCGTCACTGGATCCTGCAGCCTCAGAGGCCCCGGGTACTGGACTGCTACCCTCCAGGTGCTCCCAGGATGCTCCCACCAGCAGCCTGCAGAGCCGGGACGCCCCCCCCCTCACTTGCAGAGCCCGGACGCCCCCCTCACCTACAGAGCCCGGACACCCCCATCTCCTGCAGAGCCCGGACGCCTCCCTCACCTGCAGAGCTCAGACACCCCCCTCTCCTGCAGAGCCAGGACGCCCCCCTCTCCTGCAGAGCCAGGACGCCCCCCGTCTCCTGCAGAGCCCTGACGCTCCCCGTCTCCTGCAGATCCCGGACACCCCCCCCCTCACCTGCAGAGCCAGGACGCCCCCCTCACCTGCAGAGCCCGGCCATCCCCCTCTCCTGCAGAACCGGGACCCAGCCCTCACCTGCAGGTAGTGGCAGGGCCGCAGGGGTGGCTTCAGCTCCAGGGGCCCCGGCGGCTTGTCCAGGTGCAGGGAGCTCTTGCGGTAGGCCTCCTTGGCCTGGCTCACGGTGAGCGTGGACCAGGAGCTGCGCTTCATATACTTGGCGTCGGGCGTCAGGGCCAGGCCCTCGCAGGCGGAGCACTTGACGTCGTTGTTGCTCTTGGAGGTCCTCAGCGAGAGGTCCCCAAAGAGGCCGGGCAGCGCATCGGGGTAGCAGCGGGCGGCGGGCTCGGCATGGGGCCGGCCGAGCGCGCTGGAGGCGCGGCAGGTGCTGTCACTGTCCAGGTTGTCGTCCGAGCCCCACCAGCTGCCCGGGCCCCCGCGCGGCCGGCCCTCCACCTTGCGCTCACTGGCTCTTGCTCCGCCGGCCGTGCTTGGCGTGGTGGCCGTGCGCGTGCTCGTCTGCCCTGCCGTCGGCCCTGGTGCCGTTGACATGGCCCTTGGACGAGCCCTCCAGGGAGTGGGACTTGGTGAAGAGCTTCTGCACTGAGTGCACCAGGTGCCGGATGCGGCCAGGGCTCTCGTTGCGCTGCTCGGCGGCCACGGAGGCGCGCTGGTACTGCAGCGTGTGGAAGCCGTCCCGGTGCAGCGGCAGCTGCTTCTCAAACTGGTCCAGCAGGTTGGCTGGGATGCGGTTGATCTTGGCGCCCGCGTGGGCCATGGCGCAGTCGTCCCTGGTGTCGTAGTGGGAGCTGTAGTGCATGCGGGGGAAGGTGCTGCTGGACACGTGGTCGCCCAGCACCACGGGCAGCATCATGCAGTCGGAGTGGATGGAGGTCCGCGGGGAGCAGCGGTGGTGCTCCAGCGGGCAGCTGTCGGTGGGGCTGAGCAGGTAGGGCGGCCGCGCCTCGGGGCCATGGTGCAGGTGGCCGAGCTCGCAGTCCTCGGGCGGCGTCAAGCCACACGTGTGGCCAGAGCACAGCGGTGGCGGGTTCCTACTCCCGGATAAGCCTTTCATAGTCCTGGGTGCGGGGGAGTACCTCTCTTCATTGAAGTGAGGAGTCGGGGACCATGAATACTGCTGGTCTGTCGAGAGAACACACAAGCTGGGTCAGATGTTGAGAGACTCGGAGGGAAACCCTGTGTGGACACCACCGTCCACACGTGGGCTGTTTATCCCGGGGCCACTCCTGATCTGGACACTCAAGTGAACGGTCACTTTTTTACACCACATGGACAGCTCCAAAGTCCAGGAGTATGAAGAAGATTAACCAGTGTTCCCCAGCATGGTTCTGCAACTACAAATACTGAATGTCTAAAATGCTCATCAGGTCTTGACAGATTTGGTGGTGTTAAGCAAACAGTTTGGGGGAAAAGAGTTACATTGACTAGATTTGAGTGTTGAAGTTCAGTTCAAGAAGTTGGAGGAATACCACCTGCTACTTAACCAGTGATAGTGCTGGTGGGCTGATGTGCCATACAGAGGGTTGGCCATGAGCTGTGTAGAGCCACATACTGAGCATGCAGGCAAGAAGCAGAGGTGACTTTCTCAAGGCCACCGTCCAAGTCAATATGAGGATGAAGCCGTGATGCCCTGATTTCCTGTTTCACACTGTTGATTTTGAGCTATATGATTCTATTCAGAGAAAAAAAAAAGGTTTGATTTTGTGAGTGGTGCTACTGTACAGAGACCCTCAAGCCACCAGAGCTGACCTCTGCAGAATGCTGGGTTTGCCAGGGGGAAGGCCGCTCAGCCCAATGGTTGGAACGGGGCCTCTGGACATGACTAGTTAGGTTCTGCCACCACTGGTGTGGGACTCCAGGTGGGCTTCCATGTCCTCAACATGTGGAGGTCCAGGAGGAGGGCATGCAATGGTTATTCTAGCTATGTTACCATTTTCAACTCTCTTGGGTCAGCATTTATGAAATTCAGGGTTTACTGGGCTCCAGGCTCTGCCCCTTGCTCTACCTCTACTTCCTGCTGTCCTAGTGTTTCTGCTTCTGTTGCTTCCAGCTGGCCATCAAAGAGGTGCCGGAGATGCAGACTGTAACACAGCACACTATGTGTATATGTAATATGTGTACATAATACATATATCCACACATAATATGTATACATTGCACACAGTATGCATATAATATAATATATAGAGTATATACAGACTTTATAGTATATGTGTGCTGTGCTGTGCTTAGTCGCTCAGTCATGTCCAACTCCTTGCAACCCCACTGACTGTAGCCCACCAGGCTCCTCTGTCCATGGGGATTCTCCAGGCAAGAATACTGGAGTGGGTCGCCGTGCCTTCCTCCAGGGGACCTTCCCGATCCAGGGATCAAGCCTAGGTCTCCCACATTGCAAACAGATTCTTTATTACTTGAGCCACCAGGGAAGCCCATTATAGTATATAGCATATAGTATATGGTATATAGTATATATATATATGGCTTCCTCAATGGCTCAGCAGGTAAAGAAATCTGCCTGCAATGCAGGAGACACAGGTGACGTGGGTTTGATCCCTGGGTCGGGAAAATCCCCTGGAGGGCATGGCGACCCACTCCAGTATTCTTGCCTGAAAAATCCAGTGGACAGAGGAGCCTGGAGAGCTACAGTCCAATGGGTCACAATAGTACACAGTATGCATGTATAATATATAATGTAATAATACAGAAAATACAGACCCTAATATGTACAGGCATGCTATAGTCCATGGGGTCATGGAGAGCTGGACACAACCGAGTAACTGAACAACAATAACAAATATGTACAGGAAACCGATTCTATTACAGTATATAACATACACAAGTAGTATGTATAGGTAATACATATATTTATTTATAATATGCATATATTATATGCAGAAAATAAGGCTCTATTACAGTATACAATAAATATATATAATATAAATATGCATACACAGGAAATAGATTCTATGATCGTGTATAATATGCACACATAACAGGTATATGTAATACATATATATATATATAATATGCATATGTAGTATACAGTATGCATATATATGGGGCTTCCGTGGTGGCTCATTGGTAAAGAATTCGCCTGCAATGCAGGAGATGTGGGTTTGATCTCTGGGTTGGGAAGATCCCCTGGAGCAGGGTATGCAACCCACTCCAGTATTCTTGCCTGGAGAATCCCATGGACAGAGGAACCTGGCTGGCTACAGACCATGGGGTTGCAAAGAATCAGACATGACTGAGGAACTAACATGCATGTAATACACATAGGGAATAGATTCTATTACCATGTATAATATGGACACATAACATGTATATATAATGCATATATTCATATGTAATATGCACATATAGTATCTAGTAAGGATACAGTACACACAGGGAATGGATCTTGTTGGCGTGTATAATGTGCACAAGTGAAAAGCATCTGTGATGCATACACCCCTACATGATATGCACATGCAGGGAACACAGGGTGGCAGGCCCCGTGAGGCCACTGGCTGGCCCCAGCCCGCGCAGGCCCAGCAGAGGCTCTGAGCCCTGAGGAGACCGGGTGAGCCCGGCGCCCCGCACTCCTGGCTCGTCTCTCAGCCTCCGGGAGCATCCTGCACTGTGTCACACCGGGTCCTCTCCACACCCCGCTCCCCAGGCTGCGACGCTTCCTCCAGGACTTCCTCTCTGAGACCCAGCGTCAGCACCACCTGCCTCAGCTCAGAAGAACCTGGGACCCCTGTGTGCTGTCCTTGGGCTGAGGGTCCAGATGGGGACAAGAAGGGCACCCTGTCAGCACCAAGGGCCTCACACTCTCAGGAAGGAAGCTGACTGAGCCCGACCCCGCCTCGGGGTCCAGCACCCCTCCCAGGGCCGGGGCCCTGTCCCCTCCACCAAGAGCGTCCCGCTTTCTTCACTCACAGACCTGCCCCGGCGCCACCTGCGGCCCTGAGGCGAGGACTCGCGCTCACAGAGCCACCCACCCTGGCCCCAAAGGCGGCCCCCAGGGCCACCATGGGAAATGGGGAAGAAAGCAGACAGACACGAGGCATCTCCCCGATGGCCACTGACCCAGTTCTCTCGATGACCCCACAGGAGAAACCTCACCACCAGCCAGGCACCGGGCCAACGATGCCTGTGGAAACAGAGCGGGACCCTGTGGGATCCTGGACACACAGGCCCCTGCACGTCCCCTGTTCTCAGCTTGGAGAAAAAGGCTTTAGTCTCCAGGCCTTCCCTGAGGCCCAAAGAGCAGAGTCAGCAGTTACTAGTTGGGGAAGTGAGGGAATTGCAGAAACAAAGGAAAAGGTCCAGAAGAAACGAGAGATTCAACACTAGCACAGTGAAACACAGGGTCCTGGTTGCTCCTCAGGGATGGACTAGCCATCTGACACATATCTTGGGGCTGTTCTGCGGAAAACAAGACCCCTGCCTGGGTGGAGGGTGGTGACTATGTGCTAAGATCCCAGACCAGCCGGAGGTCAAGGTCTGAGGCTCCTGGAGTGTAACCCCGGGCCCTCACCCCCAGGCCAGCCAGGAACAAGGATCTGAGACGCCGTGGTCTCGGCTGGAGCCTCCCCGTCCATAACCTGTCTGCTCCTGGCTTCAGGAACAGAGATCTGAGACACCGTGGTCTCAGCTGGAGCCTCCCCATCAGTAACCTGTCTGCTCCTGACTTCAGGAACAGGGATCTGAGT
>JAGTYA010001359.1:0-11707 GCA_024291935.2 Okapia johnstoni | reverse complement strand
AGCCCCTTGTGATTTTCAGCCCGAATGCGGCCTAGCAGAACGTCTTCCTTGGAGGGAGAAAAGGCAGCCCAACAGAGTGCTGAGTCAACCTCCTTCGCACAGCAAGGCTGGGTCTCTTCAGAAGCCACAAAATGGGTCTGACTCCAAAGCCTCAATTTCCTAGTCAGAGCAGGCCTAGTCAACGCGAGCTCTCTGCTACGGAGCACACTTGGAGAAACAGTGGTGGCAAGAGTGCCTTGACGTTCCAGGTCCCTGGGAAGCCGTATCCGGAAAGTGGGGCCTAGGCGCTCCAGCCGCTGAAAATTGCCTTCCCGGCGAGTACTTCCCAGCCCAGGGTGATTTTCAGCCCGAATGCGGCCTAGAAGGATGTCTTCCCTGGAGGGAGAAAAGGCAGCCTTACAGAGTGCTGCGTCAATCCTCCTTAGCACAGCAAGTCTGGGGATGTTCAGAAGCCACGTATGGTTTTTCACTCCAGAGACAAAGTTTCCTCGTCAGAGCAGGCCTAGTCGCGCGAGCTCTCTGCTACAGAGCACACTTGGAGAAACAGTGGTGGGGAGAGTGCCTTGACGTTCCCGGGCCCTGGGGAAGCCCTACCCGGCAAGTGGGGCCTAGGCGCTCCAGCCGCTGAAAACTGCCTTCCCGGCTAGCCCTTCCCAGTCCAGGGTGATTTTTTTTCAGCCCGAATGCGGCCTAGCAGGACGTCTTCCTTGGAGGGAGAAAAGGCAGCCCAACAGAGTGCTGAGTCAATCCTCCTTCGCACAGCAAGGCTGGGGCTGTTCAGAAGCCACAAAATGGGTCTGACTCCAGAGCCTCAGTTTCCTCGTCAGAGCAGAGCAGGCCTAGTCGCGCGAGCTCTCTGCTACAGAGCACACTTGGAGAAAAACAGTGGTGGGGAGAGTGCCTTGACGTTCCCAGGGCCCTGGGGAAGCCCTACCCGGCAAGTGGGGCCTAGGCGCTCCAGCCGCTGAAAACTGCCTTCCCGGCTAGCCCTTTCCCAGTCCAGGGTGATTTTCAGCCCGAATGCGGCCTAGCAGGACGTCTTCCTTGGAGGGAGAAAAGGCAGCCCAACAGAGTGCTGAGTCAATCCTCCTTCGCACAGAAAGGCTGGGGATGTTCAGAAGCCACAAAATGGGTTTCACTCCAGAGCCTCAGTTTCCTTCCTCGTCAGAGCAGGCAGTCGCGCGAGCTCTCTGCTACAGAGCACACTTGGAGAAACAGTGGTGGGGAGAGTGCCTTGACGTTCCCGGGCCCTGGGGAAGCCCTACCCGGCAAGTGGGGCCTAGGCGCTCCAGCCGCTGAAAACTGCCTTCCCGGCTAGCCCTTCCCAGTCCAGGGTGATTTTCAGCCCGAATGCGGCCTAGCAGGACGTCTTCCTTGGAGGGAGAAAAGGCAGCCCAACAGAGTGCTGAGTCAATCCTCCTTCGCACAGCAAGGCTGGGGCTGTTCAGAAGCCACAAAATGGGTCTGACTCCAGAGCCTCAGTTTCCTCGTCAGAGCAGGCCTAGTCGCGCGAGCTCTCTGCTACAGAGCACACTTGGAGAAACAGTGGTGGGGGGGAGTGCCTTGACGTTCCCGGGCCCTGGGGGGAAGCCCTACCCGGCAAGTGGGGCCTAGGCGCTCCAGCCGCTGAAAACTGCCTTCCCGGCTAGCCCTTCCAGCCGCTAGCCCTCCCAGTCCAGGGTGATTTTCAGCCCGAATGCGGCCTAGCAGGACGTCTTCCTTGGAGGGAGAAAAGGCAGCCCAACAGAGTGCTGAGTCAATCCTCCTTCGCACAGCAAGGCTGGGGCTGTTCAGAAGCCACAAAATGGGTTTCTCCAGAGCCTCAGTTTCCTCGTCAGAGCAGGCCTAGTCGCGCGAGCTCTCTGCTACAGAGCACACTTGGAGAAACAGTGGTGGGGAGAGTGCCTTGACGTTCCCGGGCCCTGGGGAAGCCCTACCCGGCAAGTGGGGCCTAGGCGCTCCAGCCGCTGAAAACTGCCTTCCCGGCTAGCCCTTCCCAGTCCAGGGTGATTTTCAGCCCGAATGCGGCCTAGCAGGACGTCTTCCTTGGAGGGAGAAAAAGGCAGCCCAACAGAGTGCTGAGTCAATCCTCCTTCGCACAGCAAGGCTGGGGCTGTTCAGAAGCCACAAAATGGGGGTGGGGATGACTCCAGAGCCTCAGTTTCCTCGTCAGAGCAGGCAGGCCTAGTCGCGCGAGCTCTCTGCTACAGAGCACACTTGGAGAAACAGTGGTGGGGAGAGAGTGCCTTGACGTTCCCGGGCCCTGGGGAAGCCCTACCCGGGCAAGTGGGGCCTAGGCGCTCCAGCCGCTGAAAACTGCCTTCCCGGCTAGCCCTTCCCAGTCCAGGGTGATTTTTTTCAGCCCGAATGCGGCCTAGCAGGAACGTCTTCCTTGGAGGGAGAAAAGGCAGCCCAACAGAGTGCTGAGTCAATCCTCCTTCGCACAGCAAGGCTGGGGCTGTTCAGAAGCCACAAAATGGGTCTGACTCCAGAGAGACAGTTTCCTCGTCAGAGCAGGCCTAGTCGCGCGAGCTCTCTGCTACAGAGCACACTTGGAGAAACAGTGGTGGGGAGAGTGCCTTGACGTTCCCGGGCCCCCTGGGAAGCCCTACCTGGGCAAGTGGGGCCTAGGCGCTCTCCAGCCGCCGCTGAAAACTGCCTTCCCGGCTAGCCTTCCCAGTCCAGGGTGATTTTTTTCAGCCCGAATGCGGCCTAGCAGGAGGACGTCTTCCTTGGAGGGAGAAAAGGCAGCCCAACAGAGTGCTGAGTCAATCCTCCTTCGCACAGCAAGGCTGGGGCTGTTCAGAAGCCACAAAATGGGTCTGACTCCAGAGCCTCAGTTTCCTCGTCAGAGCAGGCCTAGTCGCGCGAGCTCTCTGCTACAGAGCACACTTGGAGAAACAGTGGTGGGGAGAGTGCCTTGACGTTCCCGGTCCCTGGGGAAGCCCTATCCGGGCAAGTGGGGCCTAGGCGCTCCAGCCGCTGAAAAAAACTGCCTTCCCGGCTAGCACTTCCCAGTCCAGGGTGATTTTCAGCCCGAATGCGGCCTAGCAGGACGTCTTCCTTGGAGGGAGAAAAGGGCAGCCCAACAGAGTGCTGAGTCAAATCCTCCTTCGCACAGCAAGCAAGGCTGGGGCTGTTCAGAAGCCAGCCGCAAAATGGGTCTGAACTCCAGAGCCTCAGTTTCCTCGTCAGAGCAGGCCTAGTCGCGCGAGCTCTCTGCTACAGAGCACACTTGGAGAAACAGTGGTGGGGAGAGTGCCTTGACGTTCCCGGGCCCTGGGGAAACCCTACCCGGCAAGTGGGGCCTAGGCGCTCCAGCCGCTGAAAACTGCCTTCCCGGCTAGCCCTTCCCAGTTCAGGGTGATTTTCAGCCCGAATGTGGCCTAGCAGGACGTCTTCCTTGGAGGGAGAAAAGGCAGCCCAACAGAGTGCTGAGTCAATCTTCCTTTGCAGAGGAAGGCTGGGGCTGTTCAGAAGCCACAAAATGGGTCTGACTCCAGAGCCTCAGTTTCCTCGTCAGAGCAGGCCTAGTCGCGCGAGCTCTCTGCTACAGAGCACACTTGGAAAAACAGTGGTGGCGAGAGTGCCTTGACGTTCCCATGCCCTGGGGAAGCCCTACCCGGCAAGTGGGGCCTAGGCTCTCCAGCCGCTGAAAACTGCCTTCCCGGCTAGCCCTTCTCAGTTCAGGGTGATTTTCAGCCCGAATGCGGCCTAGCAGAACGTCTTCCTTGGAGGGAGAAAAGGCAGCCCAACAGAGTGCTGAGTCAATCCTCCTTCGCACAGAAAGGCTGGGGATGTTCAGAAGCCACATAATGGTTTTCACTCCAGAGACACAGTTTCCTCGTCAGAGCAGGCCTAGTCGCGCGAGCTCTCTGCTACAGAGCACACTTGGAGAAACAGTGGTGGGGAGAGTGCCTTGATGTTCCCGGGCCCTGGGGAAGCCTTACCTGGCAAGTGGGGCCTAGGCGCTCCAGCCGCTGAAAACTGCCTTCCCAGCTAGCCCTTCCCAGTCCAGGGTGATTTTCAGCCCGAATGCGGCCTAGCAGGACGTCTTCCTTGGAGGAAGAAAAGGCAGCCCAACCGAGACCGAGTGCTGAGTCAATCCTCCTTCGCAAAGCAAGGCTGGGGCTGTTCAGAAGCCTGCAAATTGGGTCTGACTCCAGAGCCTCAGTTTCCTCGTCAGAGCAGGCCTAGTCGCGCGAGCTCTCTCCTCCAGAGCACACTTGGAGAAACAGTGGTGGGGAGAGTGCCTTGACGTTCCCGGGCCCTGGGGAAGCCCTACCCGGGAAGTGGGGCCTAGGCGCTCCAGCCGCTAAAAAAACTGCCTTCCTGGCTAGCCCTTTCCAGCCCGATGGCACCTGCACCTGGTGCAGGCTCGGCAGGCTCTCTTCCTTGCAGGGAGGAAAGGCAGCCCCAGAGAGTCGTTTTCAGCCTTCCCTCGGCGGGGCAAGAGAAAAGCTCTTCAGACACCTAAACACTGGGGCTGTTCCAAGGCTTGACCAACCAGACCAGGCCTAGTCGCGCGCGCTCGAGCTCTCTGCTACAGAGCACACTTGGAGAAACACAGTGTGGGCAGAGAGTGCCTTGACATTCCCGGGTTTGTGGAAGCCCTACCTGGGCTGCCCTAGGCACTGTGGCCTCTTCCAGTGACTTTCCAGGTAGCACTTTCCAGCCCCTTGTGATTTTCAGCCCGAATGCGGCCTAGCAGAACGTCTTCCTTGGAGGGAGAAAAGGCAGCCCAACAGAGTGCTGAGTCAACCTCCTTCGCACAGCAAGGCTGGGTCTCTTCAGAAGCCACAAAAATGGGTCTGACTCCAAAGCCTCAATTTCCTAGTCAGAGCAGGCCTAGTCACGCGAGCTCTCTGCTACGGAGCACACTTGGAGAAACAGTGGTGGAAAACAGTGGTGGCAAGAGTGCCTTGACGTTCCAGGTCCCTGGGAAGCCGTATCCGGAAAGTGGGGCCTAGGCGCTCCAGCCGCTGAAAATTTGCCTTCCCGGCGAGTACTTCCCAGCCCAGGGTGATTTTCAGCCCGAATGCGGCCTAGAAGGATGTCTTCCCTGGAGGGAGAAAAGGCAGCCTTACAGAGTGCTGCGTCAATCCTCCTTAGCACAGCAAGTCTGGGGATGTTCAGAAGGCACGTAATGGTTTTCACTCCAGAGACAAAGTTTCCTCGTCAGAGCAGGCCTAGTCGCGCGAGCTCTCTGCTACAGAGCACACTTGGAGAAACAGTGGTGGGGAGAGTGTGGTGGGACGTTCCCCGGGTGTGCCTGGGGCCCCTACCCGGCAAGTGGGGCCTAGGCGCTCCAGCCGCTGAAAAAAACTGCCTTCCCGCTAGCCTAGCACTTCCCAGTCCAGGGTGATTTTCAGCCCGAATGCGGCCTAGCAGGACGTCTTCCTTGGAGGGAGAAAAAAGCAGCCCAACAGAGAGCTGAGTCAATCCTCCTTCGCAATCCTCACAGCAAGGCTGGGGCTGTTCAGAAGCCACAAATGGTTTTCACTCCAGAGAGCAGTTTTTCTCGTCAGAGCAGGCCTAGTCGCAGCTCTGCTCTCTGCTCTCAGCTACACAGAGCACACTTGTGAAACAGTGGTGGGGAGAGTGCCTTGACGTTCCCGGTCCCTGGGGAAGCCCTACCCGGCAAGTGGCCTAGGCGCTCCAGCCGCTGAAAACTGCCTTCCCGGCTAGCCCTTCCCAGTCCAGGGTGATTTTCAGCCCGAATGCGGCCTAGCAGGACGTCTTCCTTGGAGGGAGAAAAGGCAGCCCAACAGAGTGCTGAGTCAATCCTCCTTCGCACAGCAAGGCTGGGGCTGTTCAGAAGCCACAAAATGGGTTTGACTCCAGAGCCTCAGTTTCCTCGTCAGAGCAGGCCTAGTCGCGCGAGCTCTCTGCTCTCTGAGCAGCACACACTTGGAGAAACAGTGGTGGGGAGAGTGCCTTGACGTTCCCGGGCCCTGGGGAAGCCCTACCCGGCAAGTGGCCTAGGCGCTCCAGCCGCTGAAAACTGCCTTCCCGGCTAGCCCTTCCCAGTTCAGGGTGATTTTCAGCCCGAATGCGGCCTAGCAGGACGTCTTCCTTGGAGGGAGAAAAGGCAGCCCAACAGAGTGCTGAGTCAATCCTCCAGAGTGCTGAGTCAATCCTCCTTTCAGCAAGCAAGGCTGGGGGCTGTTCAGAAGCCACAAAATGGGTTTGACTCCAGAGCCTCAGTTTCCTCGTCAGAGCAGGCCTAGTCGCGCGAGCTCTCTGCTACAGAGCACACTTGGAGAAAACAGTGGTGGGGAGAGTGCCTTGACGTTCCCGGGCCCTGGGGAAAAAGCCTACCCCGGCAAGTGGGGGCCTAGGCGCTCCAGCCGCTGAAAACTGCCTTCCCGGCTAGCCCTTCCCAGTCCAGGGTGATTTTCAGCCCGAATGCGGCCTAGCAGGATGTCTTCTTCCTGGAGGGAGAAAAGGCAGCCCAACAGAGTGCTGCTCAATCCTCCTTCGCACAGCAAGGCTCTGGGGATGTAGAAGCCACAAAATGGGTTCACTCCAGAGACACTCAGTTTCCTCGTCAGAGCAGGCCTAGTCGCGCGAGCTCTCTGCTACAGAGCACACTTGGAGAAAAACAGTGGTGGGGAGAGTGCCTTGACGTTCCCGGGCCCTGGGGAAGCCCTATCCGGCAAGTGGGGCCTAGGCGCTCCAGCCGCTGAAAACTGCCTTCCCGGCTAGCCCTTCCCAGTCCAGGGTGATTTTCAGCCCGAATGCGGCCTAGCAGGACGTCTTCCTTGGAGGAAGAAAAGGCAGCCCAACAGAGTGCTGAGTCAATCCTCCTTCGCAAAGCAAGGCTGGGGCTGTTCAGAAGCCGCAAAAAAAATGGGTCTGACTCCAGAGCCTCAGTTTCCTCGTCAGAGCAGGCCTAGTCGCGCGAGCTCTCTCTCTCTACAGAGCACACTTGGAGAAACAGTGGTGGGGAGAGTGCCTTGACGTTCCCGGGGCCCTGGGGAAGCCCTACCCGGGAAGTGGGGGGCTAGGCGCTCCAGCCGCTGAAAAAACTGACTTCCTGGCTAGCCCTTTCCAGCCCGATGGCACCTGCACCTGGTGCAGGCTCGGCAGGCTCTCTTCTTCTTGCAGGGAGGAAAAGGCAGCCCCAGAGAGAGTGCTTTTTCAGCCTTCCTTCGCACACAGCAAGAGAAAAAAGCTCTTCAGACACCTAAAAATGGGGCTGTTCCAAGGCTTGACTTACCAAGTCAGACCAGGCCTAGTCGCGCGAGCTCTCTGCTACAGAGCACACTAGGAGAAACAGTGGTGGCGAGAGTGCCTTGACGTTCCCGGGCCCTGGGGAAGCCCTATCCGGCAAGTGGGGCATAGGCGCTCCAGCCGCTGAAAACTGCCTTCCCGGCTAGCACTTCCCAGTCCAGGGTGATTTTCAGCCCGAATGCGGCCTAGCAGGACGTCTTCCTTGGAGGGAGAAAAGGCAGCCCAACAGAGTGCTGAGTCAATCCTCCTTCGCACAGCAAGGCTGGGGCTGTTCAGAAGCCACAAAATGCGTCTGACTCCAGAGCCTCAATTTCCTAGTCAGAGCAGGCCTAGTCGCGCGAGCTCTCTTCTCCAGCGCACACTTGGAGAAACAGTGGTGGCGAAAGTGTCTTGACGTTCCCGTGCCCTGGGGAAGCCCCACACGGCAAGTGGGGCCTAGGATCTCCAGCCGCTGAAAACTGCCTTCCCGGCTAGCCCTTCCCAGTCCAGGGTGATTTTCAGCCCGAATGCGGCCTAGCAGGATGTCTTCCATGGAGGGAGAAAAGGCAGCACAACAGAGTGCTGAGTCAATCCTCCTTTGCACAGCAAGGCTGGGTCTTTTCAGAAGCCACAAAATGGGTCTGACTCCAGAGCCTCGGTTTTCTAATCAGAGTAGGCCTAATCGCGCGAGCTCTCTGCTACAGAGCACACTTGGAGATACAGTGGTGGGGAGAGTGCCTTGACCTTCCAGGTCCCTGGGAAGCCCTATCCGTCCAGGGGGCCTAGGCACTCCAGCCTCTAAAAACTGCCTTCCCGGCGACCCCTTCCCAGTCCAGGGTGACTTTCAGCCCCAATGCGGACTAGCAGGATGTCTTCCTAGGAGGGAGAAAAGGCAGCTCAACAGACTGCTGAGTCAATCCTACTTCGCACAGCAAGGCTGGGGATATTCAGAAGCCACATAATGGTTTTCACTCCAGAGACTCAGTTTCCTCGTCAGTGCAGGCCTAGTCGCGCGAGTTCTCTGCTACAGAGCACACTTGGAGAAACAGTCGTGGGGAGAGTGCCTTGATGTTCCCGGGTGCTGGGCAAGCCCTTCCCGGGAATTGGGCCTAGGCGCTCCAGCCGCTGAAAACTGCCTTCCCGGCTAGCCCTTTCCAGCCCGATGGCACCTGCACCTGGTGCAGGCTCGGCAGGCTCTCTTCCTTGAAGGGAGGAAAGGCAGCCCCAGAGAGTCGTTTTCAGCCTTCCCTCGGCGGGGCAAGAGAAAAGCTCTTCAGACACCAAAACACTGGGGCTGTTCCCGGGCTTGACTTACCAAGTCAGACCAGGCCTAGTCGCGCGAGCTCTCTGCTACAGAGCACACTTGGAGAAACAGTGGGGCAGAGAGTGCCTTGACGTTCCCTGGCTTGGGGAAGCCCTACCTGGGCGGTGGGGCTTAGGCACTGTGGCCTCTTCCACTGACTTTCCAGGTAGCACTTTCCAGCCACTTGTGATTTTCAGCCAAAGGCAGCCTGGCAGGGGCTTTTCCTTAGAGTCATAAAAGGTAGCCCAAGGGAGTGCTTATTCAACCTTCCCTGGTGCAAGAGGTGTTTGGCTGTTAAGACGCCACAACAATGGGTTTGCCTCCAGGCCTCAGTTTCCCAGGCCTCAGTTTCCCAGTCAGAACAGGCCTAGTCTCCAGAGCTTTCTGCTACAGAGCAGACATGTGGAAAAAGCGCTGTGGAGGGTGCCTTCACCTTCCAGGGCACTGTCTAAGCCTTACCTGGGCTTTGGGACCTAGGCACTATGGCCCCTACAACTGACTTTCCAGGTAGCACTTCCCCGCCCCTTGTGACTTGCTGCCCCAAAGCAGCGTTTCAGGGTCTCTTCCTTAGAGTCATAAAAGGTAGCCCAAGGGAGTGCTTATTCAATCTTCCCTGGTGCGAGAGTTGTTTGTCTGTGAAGAAGCCACAACAATGGGTCTGTTCCCAGGGCCTCAGTTTCCCAGTCAGAACAGACCTAGTCTCAAGAGCTCTCTGGTACAGAGCACACATGGGGCAATAGCTCTGAGGAGGGTTCCTTGAGGTTCCCAGGCTTGGGGAAGCACTACCCGGGCGGTGGGGCCTAAGCACTGTGGCCTCTTCCACTGACTTTCCAGGTAGCACTTTCCAGCCTCTTGTGATTTTCAGCCAAAGGCAGCCTGGCAGGGTCTCTTCCTTAGAGCCATAAAAGGTAGCCCAAGGGAGTGCTTATTCAGGCTTCCCTGGTGTAAGAGGTGTGTTTGTCTGTTAAGAAGCCACAACGTGGAGAATTAAATGGCAAACCACTCCAGTATTCTTGCCTGGAGAATCCCAGGGGCAGAGTAGCCCGGCAGGCTACAGTCCAAGGGGTTTTAAAGAATCGTACACTACTGAGCGACTTTCACTTCCACTTCACTTAGTGATTTTCACGTAAAAACTCAGGGTCATAATAAAGTTCTCTTTAAACATACAGGAATTCCTCAACGATCCAAAGCAAGACAAGGATGACCACCCCATCCACTATTATTCTGTTATTTTATTGTAATTTTCAGTGTCAATGGGTCCGGTAAAAGTTCTCCCAAAGGGCTCCCTGAAGGGTTCAGCTTAAGTTTGAATCGGCCAACTGGCACAAACGCGGGAAGGGGGTTAAGCCGCTTCCTGTGGCAAAAGGATTCCTCTCATTTTTTTAAAGCGCGAAGGGCGGAGGGATAAAAACAAAAAAAACCGGTGCGGCGACACTGTGGGGCAACACCGCCACCTGCAGGCCATAGAAACCAAAACGCTGCAAGCCCGGAAAAAAAAAAAAAAAAAAAGCCTCAACAATGGGTCTGCTCCCAGGGCCTCAGTTTCCCAGTCACAACAGACCTAGTCTCCAGAGCTCTCGGCTACAGAACACACATGGGGCAGTAGCTCTGAGGAGTGTTCCTTGAGGTTCCCAGGCTTGGGGAAGCACTACCCGGGCGGTGGGGCCTAGGCACTGTGGCCTCTTCCACTGACTTTCCAGGTAGCACTTTCCAGCCCCTTGTGATTTTCAGCCCGAATGCGGCCTAGCAGGACGTCTTCCTTGGAGGGAGAAAAGGCAGCCCAACAGAGTGCTGAGTCAATCCTCCTTCGCACAGCAAGGCTGGGTTGGTTCAGAAGCCACAAAATGGGTCTGATTCCAGAGCCTCAGTTTCCTAGTCAGAGCAGGCCTAGTCGCGCGAACTCTCTACTACAGAGTACTCTTGGAGAAACAGTGGTGGGGAGAGTGCCTCGACGTTCCTGGGCCCTGGGGAAGCCCTACCGGGGAAGTGGGGCCTAGGCGCTCCAGCCGCTGAAAACTGCCTCCCCGGCTATCCCTTCCCAGTCCAGGGTGATTTTCAGCCCGAATGCGGCCTAGCAGGACATCTTCCTTGGAGGGAGAAAAGGCAGCCCAACAGAGTGCTGAGTCAATCCTCCTTCGCACAGCAAGGCTGGGGCGGTTCAGAAGCCACAAAATGGGTCTGAATCCAGAGCCTCAATTTCCTAGTCAGAGCAGGCCTAGTCGCGCGAGCTCTCTGCTCCAGAGTACACTTGGAGAAACACTGGTGGGGAGAGTGTGTCGACGTTCCCGGGCCCTGGGTAAGCCCTATCCGGCAAGTGGGGCATAGGCGCTCCAGCCGCTGAAAACTGCCTTCCCGGCTAGCACTTCCCGGTCCAGGGTGATTTTCAGTCCGAATGCGGCCTAGCAGGACGTCTTCCTTGGAGGGAGATGAGGCAGCCCAACAGAGTGCTGAGTCAATCCTCCTTCGCACAGCAAGGCTGGGGCTGTTCAGAAGCCACATAATGATTTTCCCTCCAGAGCCTCAATTTCCTAGTCAGAGCAGGCCTAGTCGCGCGAGCTCTCTGCTACAGAGCACACTTGGAGAAACAGTGGTGGGGAGAGTGCCTCGACGTTCCTGGGCCCTGGGGAAGCCCTACCGGCAAGTGGGGCATAGGTGCTCCAGCCGCTGAAAACTGCCTTCCCGGCTAGCACTTCCCAGTCCAGGGTGATTTTCAGCCCGAATGCGGCCTAGCAGGTTGTCTTCCTTGGAGGGAGAAAAGGCAGCCCAACAGAGTGCTGAGTCAATCCTCCTTCGCACAGCAAGGCTGGGGCTGTTCAGAAGCCTCAAAATGGGTCTGACTCCAGAGCCTCAGTTTCCTCGTCAGAGCAGGCCTAGTCGCGCGAGCTCTCTGCTACAGAGCACACTTGGAGAAACAGTGGTGAGGAGAGTGCCTTGACGTACCAGGGCCCTGGTAAGCCCTAACCGACAAGTGGGGCATAGGCGCTCCAGCCGCTGAAAACTGCCTTCCCGGCTAGCACTTCCCAGTCCAGGGTGATTTTCAGTCCGAATGCGGCCTAGCAGGACGTCTTCCTTGGAGGGAGATAAGGCAGCCCAACAGAGTGCTGAGTCAATCCTCCTTCGCACAGCAAGGCTGGGGCTGTTCAGAAGCCACAAAATGGGTCTGACTCCAGAGCCTCAGTTTCCTCGTCA
>JAGTYA010001358.1:0-11714 GCA_024291935.2 Okapia johnstoni | reverse complement strand
AAAAGGGACTGCTTATTCAGTCTTCCCCGGAGCAAGAGGTGTTTGGCTGTGAAGACGCCAGAACAATGGCTCTGCTCCCAGGGACTCAGTTTCCCAGTCAGAAGAGACCTAGTCTCCAACGCTCTCTGCTACAGAGCAGACATGTGGAAAAAGCGCTGTGGAGGGTGCCTTCACGTTCCAGGGCTCTGTCGAAGCCTTACCTGGGCTTTGGAGCCTAGGCACTGTGGCCTCTTTCACTGACTTTCCAGGTATCACTTCCCAGCCCCTGCAGCCCTGCAGGGAATGTTCCTCATAGTCAAAAAAGTGATTTTCAGCCAAATGCAGCCTTGCAGGGAATGTTCCTCATAGTCAAAAAAGGTAGCCCAAGGGACTGCTTATTCAGTCTACCCTGGTGCAAGAGATGTTTGGCTGAGAAGACGCCAGAAAAATGGCTCTGCTCCCAGGGCCTCAGTTTCCGAGTCAGAACAGACCTAGTCTCCAGAACTCTCTGCTACAGAGCAGACATGGGGAAAAAGCGCTGTGGAGGGTGCCTTCACGTTCCAGGGCACTGTCGAAGCCTTACCTGGGTTTTGGAGCCTAGGCACTGTGGCCTCTTTTCACTGACTTTCCAGGTATCACTTCCCAGCCCCTTGTGATTTTCAGCCAGATGCAGCCTTGCAGGGTCTCTTTCCTTAGAGTCAAAAAAGGTAGCCCAAGGGACTGCTTATTCAGTCTTCCCTGGTGCAAGAGGTGTTTGGCTGTGAAGACGCCAGAACAATGGCTCTGCTCCCAGGGCCTCAGTTTCCCAGTCAGAACAGACCTAGTCTCCAGAGCTCTCTGCTACAGAGCAGACATGGGGAAAAAGCGCTGTGGAGGGTGCCTTCACGTTCCAGGGCCCTGTCGAAGCCTTACCTGGGCTTTGGAGCCTAGGCACTGTGGCCTCTTTCACTGACTTTCCAGGTATCACTTCCCAGCCCCTTGTGATTTTCAGCCAGATGCAGCCTTGCAGGGTCTCTTCCTTAGAGTCAAAAAAGGTAGCCCAAGGGACTGCTTATTCAGTCTTCCCTGGTGCAAGAGGTGTTTGGCTGTGAAGACGCCAGAACAATGGCTCTGCTCCCAGGGCCTCAGTTTCCCAGTCAGAACAGACCTAGTCTCCAGAGCTCTCTGCTACAGAGCAGACATGGCGAAAAAGCGCTGTGGAGGGTGCCTTCACCTTCCAGGGCACTGTCGAAGCCTTACCTGGGCTTTGGAGCCTAGGCACTGTGGCCTCTTTCACTGACTTTCCAGGTATCACTTCCCAGCCCCTTGTGATTTTCAGCCAGATGCAGCATTGCAGGGTCTCTTCCTTAGAGTCAAAAAAGGTAGCCCAAGGGACTGCTTATTCAGTCAGTCCCCCTGGTGCAAGAGGTGTTTGGCTGTGAAGACACCAGAACAATGGCTCTACTCCCAGGGCCTTAGTTTCCCAGTCAGAACAGACCTAGTCTCCAGAGCTCTCTGCTACAGAGCAGACATGGGGAAATAGATCTGAGGAGGGTTCCTTGAGGCTCCCTGCCTTGGGGAAGCCCTACCTGGGTGCTGGGGTCTAGTCACTTTGGCCTCTTTCAATGACTTTCCAGGTATCACTTCCCAACACCTTGTGATTTTCAGCCGAATGCAGCCTTGCAGGTTCTCTTCCTTAGAGTCAAAAAAGGTAGCCCAAGGGACTGCTTATTCAGGCTTCCCTGGTGCAAGAGGTGTTTGGCTGTGAAGACGCCAGAACAATGGCTCTGCTCCCAGGGCCTCAGTTTCCCAGTCAGAACAGACCTAGTCTCCAGAGCTCTCTGCTACAGAGCAGACATGGCGAAAAAGCGCTGTGGAGGGTGCCTTCAGGTTCCAGGGCACTGTCGAAGCCTTACCTGGGCTTTGGAGGCTAGGCACTGTGGCCTCTTTCACTGACTTTCCAGGTATCACTTCCCAACCCCTTGTGATTTTCAGCCAGATGCAGCCTTGCAGGGTCTCTTCCTTAGAGTCAAAAAAGGTAGCCCAAGGGACTTCTTATTCAGTCTTCCCTGGTGCAAGAGGTGTTTGGCTGTGAAGACGCCAGAACAATGGCTCTGCTCCCAGGGCCTCAGTTTCCAAGTCAGAACAGACCTAGTCTCCAGAGCCCACTGCTACAGAGCAGACATGTGGAAAATGCGCTGTGGAGGGTGCCTTCACGTTCCAGGGCACTGTCGAAGCCTTACCTGGGCTTTGGAGCCTAGGCACTGTGGCCTCTTTCACTGACTTTCCAGGTATCACTTCCCAGGCCCTTGTGACTTTCAGCCAGATGCAGCCTTGCAGGGTCTCTTCCTTAGAGTCAAAAAAGGTAGCCCAAGGGACTGCTTATTCAGTCTTCCCTGGTGCAAGAGGTGTTTGGCTGTGAAGACGCCAGAACAATGGCTCTGCTCCCAGGGCCTCAGGTTCCCAGTCAGAACAGACCTCGTCTCCAGAGCCCTCTGCTACAGAGCAGATATGTGGAAAAAGCACTGTGGAGGGTGCCTTCACGTTCCAGGGCACTGTCGAAGCCTTACCTGGGCTTTGGAGCCTAGGCACTGTGGCCTCTTTCACTGACTTTCCAGGTATCACTTCCCAGCCCCTTGTGATTTTCAGCCAGATGCAGCCTTGCAGGGTCTCTTCCTTAGAGTCAAAAAAGGTAGCCCAAGGGACTGCTTATTCAGTTTTCCCTGGTGCAAGAGGTTTTTGGCTGTGAAAACGCCAGAACAATGGCTCTGCTCCGAGAGCCTCAGTTTCCCAGTGAGAACAGACCTAGTCTCCAGAGCTCTCTGCTACAGAGCAGACATGGGGAAATAGATCTGAGGAGGGTTCCTTGAGGCTCCCTGCCTTGGGGAAGCCCTTCCCGGGTGCTGGGGCCTAGGCACTGTGGCCTCTTTCACTGACTTTCCAGGTATCACTTCCCAGCCCCTTGTGATTTTCAGCCAGATGCAGCCTTGCAGGGTCTCTTCCTTAGAGACAAAAAAGGTAGCCCAAGGGACTGCTTATTCAGTCTTCCCTGGTGCAAGAGGTGTTTGGCTGTGAAGACGCCAGAACAATGGCTCTGCTCCCAGGGCCTCAGTTTCCCAGTCAGAACAGACCTAGTCTCCAGAGCTATCTACTACAGAGCAGACATGGGGAAATAGCTCTGAGGAGGGTTCCTTGAGGCTCCCTGCCTTGGGGAAGCCCTACCCGGGTGCTGGGGCCTAGGCACTGTGGCCTCTTTCACTGACTTTCCAGGTATCACTTCCCAGCCCCTTGTGATTTTCAGCCAGATGCAGCCTTGCAGGGTCTCTTCCTTAGAGTCAAAAAAGGTAGCCCAAGGGACTGCTTATTCAGTCTTCCCTGGTGCAAGAGGTGTTTGGCTGTGAAGACGCCAGAACAATGGCTCTGCTCCCAGGGCCTCAGTTTCCCATTCAGAACAGACCTAGTCTCCAGAGCTCTCTGCTACAGAGCAGACATGGGGAAAAAGCGCTGTGGAGGGTGCCTTCACGTTCCAGGGCACTTTCGAAGCCTTACCTGGGCTTTGGAGCCTAGGCACTGTGGCCTCTTTCACTGACTTTCCAGGTATCACTTCCCAGCCCCTTGTGATTTTCAGCCAGATGCAGCCTTGCAGGGTCTCTTCCTTAGAGTCAAAAAAGGGAGCCCAAGGGACTGCTTATTCAGTCTTCCCTGGTGCAAGAGGTGTTTGGCTGTGAAGACGCCAGAACAATGGCTCTGCTCCCAGGGCCTCAGTTTCCCATTCAGAACAGACCTAGTCTCCAGAGCTCTCTGCTACAGAGCAGACATGGGGAAAAAGCGCTGTGGAGGGTGCCTTCACGTTCCAGGGCACTTTCGAAGCCTTACCTGGGCTTTGGAGCCTAGGCACTGTGGCCTCTTTCACTGACTTTCCAGGTATCACTTCCCAGCCCCTTGTGATTTTCAGCCAGATGCAGCCTTGCAGGGTCTCTTCCTTAGAGTCAAAAAATGTAGCCCAAGGATCTGCTTATTCAGTCTTCCCTGGTGCAAGAGGTGTTTGGCTGTGAAGACGCCAGAACAATGGCTCTGCTCCCAGGGCCTCAGTTTCCCAGTCAGAACAGACCTAGTCTCCAGAGCTCTCTGCTACAGAGCAGACATGGGGAAAAAGCGCTGTGGAGGGTGCCTTCACGTTCCAGGGCACTGTCGAAGCCTTACCTGGGCTTTGGAGCCTAGGCACTGTGGCCTCTTTCACTGACTTTCCAGGTATCACTTCCCAGCCCCTTGTGATTTTCAGCCAGATGCAGCCTTGCAGGGTCTCTTCCCTTAGAGTCAAAAAAAGGTAGCCCAAGGGACTGCTTATTCAGTCTTCCCTGGTGCAAGAGGTGTTTGGCTGTGAAGACGCCAGAACAATGGCTCTACTCCCAGGGCCTCAGCTTCCCAGTCAGAACAGACCTAGTCTCCAGAGCTCTCTGCTACAGAGCAGACATGGGGAAATAGCTCTGAGGATGGTTCCTTGAGGCTTCCTGCCTTGGGGAAGCCCTACCCGGGTGCTGGGCCCTAGGCACTGTGGCCTCTTTCACTGACTTTCCAGGTATCTCTTTCCAGCCCCTTGTGATTTTCAGCCAGATGCAGCCTTGCAGGGTCTCTTCCTTAGAGTCAAAAAAGGTAGCCCAAGGGACTGCTTATTCAGTCTTCCCTGGTGCAAGAGGTGTTTGGCTGTGAAGACGCCAGTAACATGGCTCTGCTCCCAGGGCCTCAGTTTCCCAGTCAGAACAGACCTAGTCTCCAGAGCTCTCTGCTACAGAGCAGACATGGGGAAAAAGCGCTGTGGAGGGTGCCTTCACGTTCCAGGGCACTGTCGAAGCCTTACCTGGGCTTTGGAGCCTTGGCACTGTGGCCTCTTTCACTGACTTTCCAGGTATCACTTCCCAGCCCCTTGTGATTTTCAGCCAGATGCAGCCTTGCAGGGTCTCTTCCTTAGAGTCAAAAAAGGTAGCCCAAGGGACTGCTTATTCAGTCTTCCCTGGTGCAAGAGGTATTTGGCTGTGAAGACGCCAGAACAATGGCTCTGCTCCCAGGGCCTCAGTTTCCCAGTCAGAACAGACCTAGTCTCCAGAGCTCTCTGCCAGAGAGCAGACATGGGGAAAAAGCGCTGTGGAGGGTGCCTTCACGTTCCAGGGCACTGTCGAAGCCTTACCCGGGCTTTGGAGCCTAGGCACTGTGGCGTCTTTCACTGACTTTCCAGGTATCACTTCCCAGCACCTTGTGATTTTCACCTAGATGCAGCCTTGCAGGATCTCTTCCTTAGAGTCAAAAAAGGTAGCCCAAGGGACTGCTTATTCAGTCTTCCCTGGTGCAAGAGGTGTTTGGCTGTGAAGACGCCAGAACAATGGCTCTGCTCCCAGGGCCTCAGTTTCCCAATCAGAACAGTCCTAGTCTCCAGAGCTATCTACTACAGAGCAGACATGGGGAAATAGCTCTGAGTAGGGTTCCTTGAGGCTCCCTGCCTTGCGGGACCCCTACCCGGGTGCTGGGGCCTAGGCACTGTGTCCTCTTTCACTGACTTTCCAGGTATCACTTCCCAGCCCCTTGTGATTTTCAGCCAGATGCAGCCTTGCAGGGTCTCTTCCTTAGAGTCAAAAAAGGGAGCCCAAGGGACTGCTTATTCAGTCTTCCCTGGTGCAAGAGGTGTTTGGCTGTGAAGACGCCAGAACAATGGCTCTGCTCCCAGGGCCTCAGTTTCCCATTCAGAACAGACCTAGTCTCCAGAGCTCTCTGCTACAGAGCAGACATGGGGAAAAAGCGCTGTGGAGGGTGCCTTCACGTTACAGGGCACTTTCGAAGCCTTACCTGGGCTTTGGAGCCTAGGCACTGTGGCCTCTTTCACTGACTTTCCAGGTATCACTTCCCAGCCCCTTGTGATTTTCAGCCAGATGCAGCCTTGCAGGGTCTCTTCCTTAGAGTCAAAAAATGTAGCCCAAGGATCTGCTTATTCAGTCTTCCCTGGTGCAAGAGGTGTTTGGCTGTGAAGACGCCAGAACAATGGCTCTGCTCCCAGGGCCTCAGTTTCCCAGTCAGAACAGACCTAGTCTCCAGAGCTCTCTGCTACAGAGCAGACATGGGGAAAAAGCGCTGTGGAGGGTGCCTTCACGTTCCAGGGCACTGTCGAAGCCTTACCTGGGCTTTGGAGCCTAGGCACTGTGGCCTCTTTCACTGACTTTCCAGGTATCACTTCCCAGCCCCTTGTGATTTTCAGCCAGATGCAGCCTTGCAGGGTCTCTTCCTTAGAGTCAAAAAAGGTAGCCCAAGGGACTGCTTATTCAGTCTTCCCTGGTGCAAGAGGTGTTTGGCTGTGAAGACGCCAGAACAATGGCTCTGCTCCCAGGGCCTCAGTTTCCCAGTCAGAACAGACCTAGTCTCCAGAGCTCTCTGCTACAGAGCAGACATGGGGAAAAAGCTCTGAGGAGGGTGCCTTGAGGTTCCAGGGCACTGTCGAAGCCCTTACCTGGGCTGCTGGGCCCTAGGCACTGTGGCCTCTTTCACTGACTTTCCAGGTATCACTTCCCAGCCCCTTGTGATTTTCAGCCAGATGCAGCCTTGCAGGGTCTCTTCCTTAGAGTCAAAAAAAGGTAGCCCAAGGGACTGCTTATTCAGTCTTCCCTGGTGCAAGAGGTGTTTGGCTGTGAAGACGCCAGAACAATGGCTCTGCTCCCAGGGCCTCAGTTTCCCAGTCAGAACAGACCTAGTCTCCAGAGCTCTCTGCTACAGAGCAGACATGGGGAAAAAGCGCTGTGGAGGGTGCCTTCACGTTCCAGGGCACTGTCGAAGCCTTACCCGGGCTTTGGAGCCTAGGCACTGTGGCCTCTTTCACTGACTTTCCAGGTATCACTTCCCAGCCCCTTGTGATTTTCAGCCAGATGCAGCCTTGCAGGGTCTCTTCCTTAGAGTCAAAAAAGGTAGCCCAAGGGACTGCTTATTCAGTCTTCCCTGGTGCAAGAGGTGTTTGGCTGTGAAGACGCCAGAACAATGGCTCTGCTCCCAGGGCCTCAGTTTCCCAGTCAGAACAGACCTAGTCTCCAGAGCTCTCTGCTACAGAGCAGACATGGGGAAATAGCTCTGAGGAGGGTTCCTTGAGGCTCCCTGCCTTGGGGAGCCCCTACCCGGGTGCTGGGGCCTAGGCACTGTGGCCTCTTTCACTGACTTTCCAGGTATCACTTCCCAGCCCCTTGTGATTTTCAGCCAGATGCAGCCTTGCAGGGTCTCTTCCTTAGAGTCAAAAAAGGGAGCCCAAGGGACTGCTTATTCAGTCTTCCCTGGTGCAAGAGGTGTTTGGCTGTGAAGACGCCAGAACAATGGCTCTGCTCCCAGGGCCTCAGTTTCCCAGTCAGAACAGACCTAGTCTCCAGAGCTCTCTGCTACAGAGCAGACATGGGGAAAAAAGCGCTGTGGAGGGTGCCTTCACGTTCCAGGGCACTTTCGAAGCCTTACCTGGGCTTTGGAGCCTAGGCACTGTGGCCTCTTTCACTGACTTTCCAGGTATCACTTCCCAGCCCCTTGTGATTTTCAGCCAGATGCAGCCTTGCAGGGTCTCTTCCTTAGAGTCAAAAAAGGTAGCCCAAGGGACTGCTTATTCAGTCTTCCCTGGTGCAAGAGGTGTTTGGCTGTGAAGACGCCAGAACAATGGCTCTGCTCCCAGGGCCTCAGTTTCCCAGTCAGAACAGACCTAGTCTCCAGAGCTCTCTGCTACAGAGCAGACATGGGGAAAAAGCTCTGTGGAGGGTGCCTTCACGTTCCAGGGCTTGTCGAAGCCTTACCTGGCTTTGGAGCCTAGGCACTGTGGCCTCTTTCACTGACTTTCCAGGTATCACTTCCCAGCCCCTTGTGATTTTCAGCCAGATGCAGCCTTGCAGGGTCTCTTCCTTAGAGTCAAAAAAGGGAGCCCAAGGGACTGCTTATTCAGTCTTCCCTGGTGCAAGAGGTGTTTGGCTGTGAAGACGCCAGAACAATGGCTCTGCTCCCAGGGCCTCAGTTTCCCAGTCAGAACAGACCTAGTCTCCAGAGCTCTCTGCTACAGAGCAGACATGGGGAAAAAGCGCTGTGGAGGGTGCCTTCACGTTCCAGGGCACTGTCGAAGCCTTACCCGGGCTTTGGAGCCTAGGCACTGTGGCGTCTTTCACTGACTTTCCAGGTATCACTTCCCAGCCCCTTGTGATTTTCAGCCAGATGCAGCCTTGCAGGGTCTCTTCCTTAGAGTCAAAAAAGGTAGCCCAAGGGACTGCTTATTCAGTCTTCCCTGGTGCAAGAGGTGTTTGGCTTGAAGACGCCAGAACAATGGCTCTGCTCCCAGGGCCTCAGTTTCCCAGTCAGAACAGACCTAGTCTCCAGAGCTATCTACTACAGAGCAGACATGGGGAAATAGCTCTGAGTAGGGTTCCTTGAGGCTCCCTGCCTTGCGGAAGCCCTACCCGGGTGCTGGGGCCTAGGCACTGTGTCCTCTTTCACTGACTTTCCAGGTATCACTTCCCAGCCCCTTGTGATTTTCAGCCAGATGCAGCCTTGCAGGGTCTCTTCCTTAGAGTCAAAAAAGGGAGCCCAAGGGACTGCTTATTCAGTCTTCCCTGGTGCAAGAGGTGTTTGGCTGTGAAGACGCCAGAACAATGGCTCTGCTCCCAGGGCCTCAGTTTCCCATTCAGAACAGACCTAGTCTCCAGAGCTCTCTGCTACAGAGCAGACATGGGGAAAAAGCGCTGTGGAGGGTGCCTTCACGTTACAGGGCACTTTCGAAGCCTTACCTGGGCTTTGGAGCCTAGGCACTGTGGCCTCTTTCACTGACTTTCCAGGTATCACTTCCCAGCCCCTTGTGATTTTCAGCCAGATGCAGCCTTGCAGGGTCTCTTCCTTAGAGTCAAAAAAATGTAGCCCAAGGGACTGCTTATTCAGTCTTCCCTGGTGCAAGAGGTGTTTGGCTGTGAAGACGCCAGAACAATGGCTCTGCTCCCAGGGCCTCAGTTTCCCAGTCAGAACAGACCTAGTCTCCAGAGCTCTCTGCTACAGAGCAGACATGGGGAAATAAGCTCTGAGGAGGGTTCCTTGAGGTTCCCTGCCTTGGGGGAGCCCTACCCGGGTGCTGGGGCCTAGGCACTGTGGCCTCTTTCACTGACTTTCCAGGTATCACTTCCCAGCCCCTTGTGATTTTCAGCCAGATGCAGCCTTGCAGGGTCTCTTCCTTAGAGTCAAAAAAGGTAGCCCAAGGGACTGCTTATTCAGTCTTCCCTGGTGCAAGAGGTGTTTGGCTGTGAAGACGCCAGAAATGGCTCTGCTCCCAGGGCCTCAGTTTCCCAGTCAGAACAGACCTAGTCTCCAGAGCTCTCTGCTACAGAGCAGACATGGGGAAAAAGCGCTGTGGAGGGTGCCTTCACGTTCCAGGGCACTTTCGAAGCCTTACCTGGGCTTTGGAGCCTAGGCACTGTGGCCTCTTTCACTGACTTTCCAGGTATCACTTCCCAGCCCCTTGTGATTTTCAGCCAGATGCAGCCTTGCAGGGTCTCTTCCTTAGAGTCAAAAAATGTAGCCCAAGGGACTGCTTATTCAGTCTTCCCTGGTGCAAGAGGTGTTTGGCTGTGAAGACGCCAGAACAATGGCTCTGCTCCCAGGGCCTCAGTTTCCCAGTCAGAACAGACCTAGTCTCCAGAGCTCTCTGCTACAGAGCAGACATGGGGAAAAAGCGCTGTGGAGGGTGCCTTCACGTTCCAGGGCACTGTCGAAGCCTTACCCTGGGCTTTGGAACCTAGGCACTGTGGCCTCTTTCACTGACTTTCCAGGTATCACTTCCCAGCCCCTTGTGATTTTCAGCCAGATGCAGCCTTGCAGGGTCTCTTCCTTAGAGTCAAAAAAGGTAGCCCAAGGGACTGCTTATTCAGTCTTCCCTGGTGCAAGAGGTGTTTGGCTGTGAAGACGCCAGAACAATGGCTCTGCTCCCAGGGCCTCAGTTTCCCAGTCAGAACAGACCTAGTCTCCAGAGCTCTCTGCTACAGAGCAGACATGGGGAAAAAGCGCTGTGGAGGGTGCCTTCACGTTCCAGGGCACTGTCGAAGCCTTACCTGGGCTTTGGAGCCTAGGCACTGTGGCCTCTTTCACTGACTTTCCAGGTATCACTTCCCAGCCCCTTGTGATTTTCAGCCAGATGCAGCCTTGCAGGGTCTCTTCCTTAGAGTCAAAAAAGGTAGCCCAAGGGACTGCTTATTCAGTCTTCCCTGGTGCAAGAGGTGTTTGGCTGTGAAGACGCCAGAACAATGGCTCTGCTCCCAGGGCCTCAGTTTCCCAGTCAGAACAGACCTAGTCTCCAGAGCTCTCTGCTACAGAGCAGACATGGGGAAATAGCTCTGAGGATGGTTCCTTGAGGCTTCCTGCCTTGGGGAAGCCCTACCCGGGTGCTGGGCCCTAGGCACTGTGGCCTCTTTCACTGACTTTCCAGGTATCACTTCCCAGCCCCTTGTGATTTTCAGCCAGATGCAGCCTTGCAGGGTCTCTTCCTTAGAGTCAAAAAAGGTAGCCCAAAGGACTGCTTATTCAGTCTTCCCTGGTGCAAGAGGTATTTGGCTGTGAAGACGCCAGAACAATGGCTCTGCTCCCAGGGCCTCAGTTTCCCAGTCAGAACAGACCTAGTCTCCAGAGCTCTCTGCCAGAGAGCAGACATGGGGAAAAAGCGCTGTGGAGGGTGCCTTCACGTTCCAGGGCACTGTCGAAGCCTTACCCGGGCTTTGGAGCCTAGGCACTGTGGCGTCTTTCACTGACTTTCCAGGTATCACTTCCCAGCACCTTGTGATTTTCACCTAGATGCAGCCTTGCAGGATCTCTTCCTTAGAGTCAAAAAAGGTAGCCCAAGGGACTGCTTATTCAGTCTTCCCTGGTGCAAGAGGTGTTTGGCTGTGAAGACGCCAGAACAATGGCTTTGCTCCCAGGGCCTCAGTTTCCCAATCAGAACAGTCCTAGTCTCCAGAGCTATCTGCTACAGAGCAGACATGGGGAAATAGCTCTGAGGAGGGTTCCTTGAGGCTCCCTGCCTTGGGGAAGCCGTACCCGAGTGCTGGGGCCTAGGCACCGTGGCTTCTTTCACTGACTTTCCAGGTATCACTTCCCAGCCCCTTGTGATTTTCAGCCAGATGCAGCCTTGCAGGGTCTCTTCCTTAGAGTCAAAAAAGGTAGCCCAAGAGACTGCTTATTCAGTCTTACCTGGTGCAAGAGGTGCTTGGCTGTGAAGACGCCAGAACAATGGCTCTGCTCCCAGGGCCTCAGTTTCCCAGTCAGAACAGACCTAGTCTCCAGAGCTCTGCGCTACAGAGCAGAAATGGGGAAAAAGCGCTGTGGAGGGTGCCTTCACGTTCCAGGGCACTGTCGAAGCCTTACCTGGGCTTTGGAGCCTAGGCACTGTGGCGTCTTTCACTGACTTTCCAGGTATCACTTCCCAGCCCCTTGTGATTTTCAGCCAGATGCAGCCTTGCAGGGTCTCTTCCTTAGAGTCAAAAAAGGTAGACCAAGGGACTGCTTATTCTGTCTTCCCTGGTGCAAGAGGTGTTTGGCTGTGAAGACGCCAGAACAATGGCTCTGCTCCCAGGGCCTCAGCTTCCCAGTCAGAACAGACCTAGTCTCCAGAGCTCTCTGCTACAGAGCAGACATGTGGAAATAGCTCTGAGGAGGGTTCCTTGAGGCTTCCTGCATTGTGAAGCCCTACCCGGGTGCTGGGCCCTAGGCACTGTGGCCTCTTTCAT
>JAGTYA010001357.1:0-11715 GCA_024291935.2 Okapia johnstoni | reverse complement strand
CCACCCCGGTAGGGCTTCCCCAAGCCCGTGAACGTCAAGGCACCCTCCTCAGAGCTAATGCCCCATGTGTGCTCGGTAGCAGAGAGAGCTCTGGATACTAGGTCTGGTCTGACTAGGAAACTGAGGGCTGGAGGCAAAAACCATTGTTGTCCCTTCATAACAGCAAAAACACCTGTTTTGCCAGGGAAGATTGGATAAACACTCCCTTGGGCTTCCTTTTATGACTCTAAGGAAGAGACCCTGCCAGGCTGCCTTTGGCTGAAAATCACAAGGGGCTGGAAAGTGTTACCTGGAAAGTCAGTGGAAGAGATCACAGTGCCTAGGTGCCACCGCATGGGGTAGGGCTTCCCCAAGCCAGGGAACCTCAAGGAACACTCCTCAGAGCTATTGCCCCATGTATGCTCTGTAGCAGAGAGCTGTGGAGACTAGGACTGTTCTGACGGGGAAACTGAGGCCCTGGGAAGCAGACCCATTGTTGTGGCTTCTTCACAGACAAAACACCTCTTGCACCAGGGAAGACTGAATAAGCACTCCCTTGGGCTACCTTTTTTGACTCTAAGAAAGAGACCCTGCAAGGCTGCCTTTGGCTGAAAATCACAAGGGGCTGGAAAGTGATACCTGGAAAGTCAGTGAAAGAGGCCACAGTGCCTAGGCTCCACCACCCAGGTAGGGCTTTCCCCAAGCCAGGGAACCTCAAGGAACACCTTCCTCAGAGCTATTTCCCCATGTCTGCTCTGTAGCAGAGAGCTCTGGAGACTAGGTCTGTTCTGACTGGGAAACTGAGGCCCTGGGGGAGCAGAGCCATTGTTCTGGCGTCTTCACAGCCAAACACCTCTTGCACCAGGGAAGACTGAATAAGCAGTCCCTTGGGCTACCTTTTTTGACTCTAAGGAAGAGACCCTGCAAGGCTGCATCTGGCTGAAAATCACAAGGGGCTGGGAAGTGATACCTGGAAAGTCAGTGAAAGAGGCCACAGTGCCTAGGCTCCAAAGCCCAGGTAAGGCTTCGACAGTGCCCCTGGGAACGTCAAGGCACCCTCCTCAGAGCTATTTCCCCATGTCTGCTCTGTAGCAGAGAGCTCTGGAGACTAGGTCTGTTCTGACTGGGAAACTGAGGCCCTGGGAGCAGAGCCATTGTTCTGGCGTCTTCACAGCCAAACACCTCTTGCACCAGGGAAGACTGAATAAGCAGTCCCTTGGGCTACCTTTTTTGACTCTAAGGAAGAGAGACCCTGCAAGGCTGCATCTGGCTGAAAATCACAAGGGGCTGGGAAGTGATACCTGGAAAGTCAGTGAAAGAGGCCACAGTGCCTAGGCTCCAAAGCCCAGGTAGGGCTTCCCCAAGTGCCCTGGGAACGTGAAGGCACCCTCCACAGCGCTTTTTTTCCCCCATGTCTGCTCTGTAGCAGAGAGCTCTGGAGAGACTAGGTCTGTTCTGACTGGGAAAACTGAGGCCCTGGGAGCAGAGCCATTGTTCTGGCGTCTTCACAGCCAAAACACCTCTTGCACCAGGGAAGACTGAATAAGCAGTCCCTTGGGCTACCTTTTTTGACTCTAAGGAAGAGACCCTGCAAGGCTGCATCTGGCTGAAAATCACAAGGGGCTGGGAAGTGATACCTGGAAAGTCAGTGAAAGAGGCCACAGTGCCTAGGCTCCAAAGCCCAGGTAAGGCTTCGACAGTGCCCTGGAACGTGAAGGCACCCTCCACAGCGCTTTTTCCCCATGTCTGCTCTGTAGCAGAGAGCTCTGGAGACTAGGTCTGTTCTGACTGGGAAACTGAGGCCCTGGGAGCAGAGCCATTGTTCTGGCGTCTTCACAGCCAAACACCTCTTGCACCAGGGAAGACTGAATAAGCAGTCCCTTGGGCTACCTTTTTTGACTCTAAGGAAGAGACCCTGCAAGGCTGCATCTGGCTGAAAATCACAAGGGGCTGGGAAGTGATACCTGGAAAGTCAGTGAAAGAGGCCACAGTGCCTAGGCCCCAGCACCCAGGTAGGGCTTCCCCAGTGGCAGGGAACCTCAAGGAACCCTCCTCAGAGCTATTTCCCCATGTCTGCTCTGTAGCAGAGAGCTCTGGAGACTAGGTCTGTTCTGACTGGGAAACTGAGGCCCTGGGAGCAGAGAGCCATTGTTCTGGCGTCTTCACAGCCAAACACCTCTTGCACCAGGGAAGACTGAATAAGCAGTCCCTTGGGCTACCTTTTTTGACTCTAAGGAAGAGACCCTGCAAGGCTGCATCTGGCTGAAAATCACAAGGGGCTGGGAAGTGATACCTGGAAAGTCAGTGAAAGAGGGCCACAGTGCCTAGGCTCCAAAGCCCAGGTAAGGCTTCGACAGTGCCCTGGAAACGTGAAGGCACCCTCCACAGCGCTTTTTCCCCATGTCTGCTCTGTAGCAGAGAGCTCTGGAGACTAGGTCTGTTCTGACTCAGCCAAACACTCTTGCCACCACAGGAAGACCTGAATAAGCAGTCCCTTGGCATATTAAACTACCTTTTTTGACCATCTAAGGAAAAGAGACCCCACTGCAACGCCTGCTCAAAGCGCGGCTGAAAATCACAAGGGGCTGGGGAAGTGATACTACCGAAAAGTCAGTAGATGAAGACCCCCGGCCATAGCAGTAGCCTAAGGGCTCCAAAGCCCATGGTCAAGGCTTCGACAGTGCCCTGGAACGTGAAAGCACCCACTCCACAAAGCGCTTTTTCAACCCATAGTACTGCTCCTGCTGCAGATTACCGCCTGGCGAGAACATAGGTATCTTCTGATCAGGAAACTGTGGCCATAGGAGCAGGACCATGTTTATGGCGATTGTCTTCGACAAGCCAAACACACTCATCAACCACGGAAAAAAGAACTGATTAAGTCTTGTCCCTTGGGCTTCCCTTTTTTCTGACTGTTAGGCAGATTACCCTTGCAAAGCTGCATTGTCTGTAAATCACTAGTGGCTGGGAATTGATAACCTGTAAATCATGAACAGAGTGGCCACAGACCCTAGGCTCCTAACGCAGTAAGCTGCGGACAGAGCCTCCAGTAACGGGAAGCACCCGCCTCAGAGACTATTGCACATTCCTCTGTATAAGATTCTGATGAGACTATTGTCTTTCTACCGAAACTGAGCCCAATAGTGACCATTGTTCGGCGACCAAAAAGCCAAACACCACTTGCACCAGAAGACTGATAGTAAGCAGAGGCCACTGGATCTGTGAAGGCACCACACGCCACCACGGCGTTTGTTTGCCCTTGTCACCCTGCTCACCGCCCAGGATGAGGCAGAAGAGATTGCGTGGACTAGGTCCTGTTCCACTGAACTGGAGATACTCCCTGGGAAACTGAGGCCCTGGGAGCAGAGCCATTGTTCTGGCGTCTTCACAGCCAAACACCTCTTGCACCAGGGAAGACTGAAATAAGCAGTCCCTTGGGCTACCTTTTTTGACTCTAAGGAAGAGACCCTGCAAGGCTGCATCTGGCTGAAAATCACAAGGGGCTGGGAAGTGATACCTGGAAAGTCAGTGAAAGAGGCCACAGTGCCTAGGCTCCAAAGCCCAGGTAAGGCTTCGACAGTGCCCTGGAACGTGAAGGCACCCTCCTCACAGCGCTTTTTTCCCCATGTCTGCTCTGTAGCAGAGAGCTCTGGAGACTAGGTCTGTTCTGACTGGGAAACTGAGGCCCTGGGAGCAGAGCCATTGTTCTGGCGTCTTCACAGCCAAACACACCTCTTGCACCAGGGAAGACTGAATAAGCAGTCCCTTGGGCTACCTTTTTTGACTCTAAGGAAGAGACCCTGCAAGGCTGCATCTGGCTGAAAATCACAAGGGGCTGGGGAAGTGATACCTGGAAAGTCAGTGAAAGAGGCCACAGTGCCTAGGCCCCAAAGCCCGGGTAAGGCTTCCCCAGTGCCCTGGAACGTGAAGGAACCCCCTCCACAGCGCTTTCCCCATGTGTCTGCTCTGTAGCAGAGAGCTCTGGAGACTAGGTCTGTTCTGACTGGGAAACTGAGGCCCTGGGCAGAGCCCATTGTTCTGGCGTCTTCACAGCCAAACACTTCTTGCACCAGGGAAGACTGAATAAGCAGTCCCTTGGGCTACCTTTTTTGACTCTAAGGAAGAGACCCTGCAAGGCTGCATCTGGCTGAAAATCACAAGGGGCTTGGAAGTGATACCTGGAAAGTCAGTGAAAGAGGCCACAGTGCCTAGGCTCCAAAGCCCAGGTAAGGCTTCGACAGTGCCCTGGAACTTGAAGGCACCCTCCACAGCGCTTTTTCCACATGTCTGCTCTGTAGCAGAGAGCTCTGGAGACTAGATCTGTTCTGACAGGGAAACTGAGGCCTGGGAGCAGAGCCATTGTTCTGGCGTCTTCACAGCCAAACACCTCTTGCACCAGGGAAGACTGAATAAACAGTCCCTTGGGCTACCGTTTTTGACTCTAAGGAAGAGACCCTGCAAGGCTGCATCTGGCTGAAAATCACAAGGGGCTGGGAAGTGATACCTGGAAAGTCGGTGAAAGAGGCCACAGTGCCTTGGCTCCAAAGCCCAGGTAAGGCTTAGACAGTGCTCTGGAACGTGAAGGCAGCCTCCTCAGAGCTATTTCCCCATGTCTGCTCTGTAGCAGAGAGATCTGGAGACTAGGTATGTTCTGAGTGGGAAACTGAGGCCCTGGGAGCAGAGCCATTGTTCTGGCGTCTTCACAGCCAAACACCTCTTGCACCAGGGAAGACTGAATAAGCAGTCCCTTGGGCTACCTTTTTTGACTCTAAGGAAGAGACCCTGCAAGGCTGCATCTGGCTGAAAATCACAAGGGGCTGGGAAGTGATACCTGGAAAGTCAGTGAAAGAGGCCACAGTGCCTAGGCTCCAAAGCCCAGGTAAGGCTTCGACAGTGCCCTGGAACGTGAAGGCACCCTCCACAGCGCTTTTTCCCCATGTCTGCTCTGTAGCAGAGAGCTCTGGAGACTAGGTCTGTTCTGACTGGGAAACTGAGGCCCTGGGAGCAGAGCCATTGTTCTGGCGTCTTCACAGCCAAACAACACCTCTTGCACCAGGGAAGACTGAATAAGCAGTCCCTTGGGGCTACCTTTTTTGACTCTAAGGAAGAGACCCTGCAAGGCTGCATCTGGCTGAAAATCACAAGGGGCTGGGAAGTGATACCTGGAAAGTCAGTGAAAGAGGCCACAGTGCCTAGGCTCCAAAGCCCGGGTAAGGCTTTCGACAGTGCCCTGGAAAGTGAAGGCACCCTCCTCCACAGCGCTTTTTCCCCCATGTCTGCTCTGTAGCAGAGAGCTCTGGAGACTAGGTCTGTTCTGACTGGGAAACTGAGGCCTGGGGAGCAGAGCCATTGTTCTGGCGTCTTCACAGCCAAACACCTCTTGCACCAGGGAAGACTGAATAAGCAGTCCCTTGGGCTACCCTTTTTTGACTCTAAGGAAAAGAGACCCTGCAAGGCTGCATCTGGCTGAAAATCACAAGGGGCTGGGAAGTGATACCTGGAAAGTCAGTGAAAGAGGCCACAGTGCCTAGGCTCCAAGCAACCAGGTAAGGCTTCGACAGTGCAGGGAAACGTGAAGGAACCCTCCTCAGAGCTTTTTTCCCCATGTCTGCTCTGTAGCAGAGAGCTCTGGAGACTAGGTCTGTTCTGACTGGGAAACTGAGGCCCTGGGAGCAGAGCCATTGTTCTGGCGTCTTCACAGCCAAACACCTCTTGCACCAGGGAAGACTGAATAAGCAGTCCCTTGGGCTACCTTTTTTGACTCTAAGGAAGAGACCCTGCAAGGCTGCATCTGGCTGAAAATCACAAGGGGCTGGGAAGTGATACCTGGAAAGTCAGTGAAAGAGGCCACAGTGCCTAGGCTCCAAAGCCCAGGTAAGGCTTCGACAGTGCCCTGGAACGTGAAGGCAACCCTCCACAGAGCTTTTTCCCCATGTCTGCTCTGTAGCAGAGAGCTCTGGAGACTAGGTCTGTTCTGACTGGGAAACTGAGGCCCTGGGAGCAGAGCCATTGTTCTGGCGTCTTCACAGCCAAACACCTCTTGCACCAGGGAAGACTGAATAAGCAGTCCCTTGGGCTACCTTTTTTGACTCTAAGGAAGAGACCCTGCAAGGCTGCATCTGGCTGAAAATCACAAGGGGCTGGGAAGTGATACCTGGAAAGTCAGTGAAAGAGGCCACAGTGCCTAGGCTCCAGCAGCCCAGGTAAGGCTTCGACAGTGCAGGAGAACGTGAAGGAACCCTCCCTCAGCGCTATTTCCCCATGTCTGCTCTGTAGCAGAGAGCTCTGGAGACTAGGTCTGTTCTGACTGGGAAACTGAGGCCCTGGGAGCAGAGCCATTGTTCTGGCGTCTTCACAGCCAAACACCTCTTGCACCAGGGAAGACTGAATAAGCAGTCCCTTGGGCTACCTTTTTTGACTCTAAGGAAGAGACCCTGCAAGGCTGCATCTGGCTGAAAATCACAAGGGGCTGGGAAGTGATACCTGGAAAGTCAGTGAAAGAGGGCCACAGTGCCTAGGGTCCAAAGCCCAGGTAAGGCTTCGACAGTGCCCTGGAACGTGAAGGCACCCTCCACAGCGCTTTTTCCCCATGTCTGCTCTGTAGCAGAGAGCTCTGGAGACTAGGTCTGTTCTGACTGGGAAACTGAGGCCCTGGGAGCAGAGCCATTGTTCTGGCGTCTTCACAGCCAAACACCTCTTGCACCAGGGAAGACTGAATAAGCAGTCCCTTGGGCTACCTTTTTTGACTCTAAGGGACTGGGAAACTGAGGCCCTGGGAAGCATAGCCATTGTTCTGGCGTCTTCACAGCCAGACACCACTTGCACCAGGGAAAACTTAATAAGCAGTCCCTTGGGCTACCTTTTTTGACTCTAAGGAAGAGACCCTGCAAGGCTGCATATGGCTGAAAATCACAAGGGGCTGGGAAGTGATACCTGGAAAGTCAGTGAAAGAGGCCACAGTGCCTAGGTCCCAGCAACCGGGTAGGGCTTCCCCAAGGCAGGGAGCCTCAAGGAACCCTCCTCAGAGCTATTTCCCCATGTCTGCTCTGTAGCAGAGAGCTCTGGAGACTAGGTCTGTTCTGACTGGGAAACTGAGGCCCTGGGAGCAGAGCCATTGTTCTGGCGTCTTCACAGCCAAACACCTCTTGCACCAGGGAAGACTGAATAAGCAGTCCCTTGGGCTACCTTTTTTGACTCTAAGGAAGAGACCCTGCAAGGCTGCATCTGGCTGAAAATCACAAGGGGCTGGGAAGTGATACCTGGAAAGTCAGTGAAAGAAGAAACAGAGCTTAGGCCGCAGCACCCGGGTAGGGCTTCCCCAAGGCAGGGAGCCTCAAGGAACCCTCCTCAGAGCTATTTTCCCCATGTCTGCTCTGTAGCAGAGAGCTCTGGAGACTAGGTCTGTTCTGACTGGGAAACTGAGGCCCTGGGAGCAGAGCCATTGTTCTGGCGTCTTCACAGCCAAACACCTCTTGCACCAGGGAAAACTGAATAAGCAGTCCCTTGTGCTACCTTTTTTGACTCTAAGGAAGAGACCCTGCAAGGCTGCATCTGGCTGAAAATCACAAGGGGCTGGGAAGTGAAAGAGGCCACAGTGCCTAGGCTCCAAAGCCCCAGGTAAGGCCGATAGAAAAAGGCCAAAGAGGCCACAGTGCCTAGCCCAAAGCCCAGGTAAGGCTTCGACAGTGCCCTGGAACGTGAAGGCACCCTCCACAGCGCTTTTTCCCCATGTCTGCTCTGTAGCAGAGAGCTCTGGAGACTAGGTCTGTTCTGACTGGGAAACTGAGGCCCTGGGAGCAGAGCCATTGTTCTGGGCGTCTTCACAGCCAAACACCTCTTGCACCAGGGAAGACTGAATAAGCAGTCCCTTGGGCTACCTTTTTTGACTCTAAGGAAGAGACCCTGCAAGGCTGCATCTGGCTGAAAATCACAAGGGGCTGGGAAGTGATACCTGGAAAGTCAGTGAAAGAGGCCACAGTGCCTAGGCTCCAAAGCCCAGGTAAGGCTTCGACAGTGCCCTGGAACGTGAAGGCACCCTCCACAGCGCTTTTTCCCCATGTCTGCTCTGTAGCAGAGAGCTCTGGAGACTAGGTCTGTTCTGACTGGGAAACTGAGGCCCTGGGAGCAGAGCCATTGTTCTGGCGTCTTCACAGCCAAACACCTCTTGCACCAGGGAAGACTGAATAAGCAGTCCCTTGGGCTACCTTTTTTGACTCTAAGGAAGAGACCCTGCAAGGCTGCATCTGGCTGAAAATCACAAGGGGCTGGGAAGTGATACCTGGAAAGTCAGTGAAAGAGGCCACAGTGCCTAGGCTCCCCCAGGTAACCCAGTAGGGCTTTCCACAGGGCCCCTCAAGGAACCCTCCACAGCGCTTTTTCCCCATGTCTGCTCTGTAGCAGAGAGCTCTGGAGACTAGGTCTGTTCTGACTGGGAAACTGAGGCCCTGGGAGCAGAGCCATTGTTCTGGCGTCTTCACAGCCAAACACCTCTTGCACCAGGGAAGACTGAATAAGCAGTCCCTTGGGCTACCTTTTTTGACTCTCTAAGGAAGAGACCCTGCAAGGCTGCATCTGGCTGAAAATCACAAGGGGCTGGGAAGTGATACCTGGAAAGTCAGTGAAAGAGGCCACAGTGCCTAGGCTCCAAAGCCCAGGTAAGGGCTTCCTTCGCACAGTGAGCCTGGAACGTGAAGGCACCCTCCTCAGAGCTTTTTTCCCATGTCTGCTCTGTAGCAGAGAGCTCTGGAGACTAGGTCTGTTCTGACTGGGAAACTGAGGCCCTGGGAGCAGAGCCATTGTTCTGGCGTCTTCACAGCCAAACACCTCTTGCACCAGGGAAGACTGAATAAGCAGTCCCTTGGGCTACCTTTTTTGACTCTAAGGAAGAGACCCTGCAAGGCTGCATCTGGCTGAAAATCACAAGGGGCTGGGAAGTGATACCTGGAAAGTCAGTGAAAGAGGCCACAGTGCCTAGGCCCCAAAGCCCAGGTAAGGGCTTCGACAGTGGCAGGGAACCTCAAGGAACCCTCCTCAGAGCTATTTCCCCCATGTCTGCTCTGTAGCAGAGAGCTCTGGAGACTAGGTCTGTTCTGACTGGGAAACTGAGGCCCTGGGGGAGCAGAGCCATTGTTCTGGCGTCTTCTTCACAGCCAAACACCTCTTGCACCAGGGAAGACTGAATAAGCAGTCCCTTGGGCTACCTTTTTTGACTCTAAGGAAGAGACCCCTGCAAGGCTGCATCTGGCTGAAAATCACAAGGGGCTGGGAAGTGATACCTGGAAAGTCAGTGAAAGAGGCCACAGTGCCTAGGCTCCAAAGCCCCGGTAAGGCTTCGACAGTGCAGGGAACCTGAAGGCACCCTCCTCAGCGCTTTTTCCCCATGTCTGCTCTGTAGCAGAGAGCTCTGGAGACTAGGTCTGTTCTGACTGGGAAACTGAGGCCCTGGGAGCAGAGCCATTGTTCTGGCGTCTTCACAGCCAAACACCTCTTGCACCAGGGAAGACTGAATAAGCAGTCCCTTGGGCTACCTTTTTTTGACTCTAAGGAAGAGACCCTGCAAGGCTGCATCTGGCTGAAAATCACAAGGGGGCTGGGAAGTGATACCTGGAAAGTCAGTGAAAGAGGCCACAGTGCCTAGGCCCCAAACACCCAGGTAAGGGCTTCCCCTGGCAGGGAGTCAAGGAACCCTCCTCAGAGCTATTTCCCCATGTCTGCTCTGTAGCAGAGAGCTCTGGAGACTAGGTCTGTTCTGACTGGGAAACTGAGGCCCTGGGAGCAGAGCCATTGTTCTGGCGTCTTCACAGCCAAACACCTCTTGCACCAGGGAAGACTGAATAAGCAGTCCCTTGGGCTACCTTTTTTGACTCTAAGGAAGAGACCCTGCAAGGCTGCATCTGGCTGAAAATCACAAGGGGCTGGGAAGTGATACCTGGAAAGTCAGTGAAAGAGGCCACAGTGCCTAGGCTCCAAAGCCCCAGGTAGGCTTCGACAGTGCCCTGGAACGTGAAAGGCACCCTCCTCAGAGCTTTTTCCCCATGTCTGCTCTGTAGCAGAGAGCTCTGGAGACTAGGTCTGTTCTGACTGGGAAACTGAGGCCCTGGGAGCAGAGCCATTGTTCTGGCGTCTTAACAGCCAAACACCTCTTGCACCAGGGAAGACTGAATAAGCAGTCCCTTGGGTTACGTTTTTTTGACTCTAAGGAAGAGATCCTGCAAGGCTGCATCTGGCTGAATATCACAAGGGGGCTGGGAAGTGATACCTGGAAAGTCAGTGAAAGAGGCCACAGTGCCTAGGCCCCAGCACCCGGGAAGGGCTTCCCCAAGGCAGGGAGCCTCAAGGAACCCTCCTCAGAGCTATTTCCCCATGTCTGCTCTGTAGCAGAGAGCTCTGGAGACTAGGTCTGTTCTGACTGGGAAACTGAGGCCCTGGGAGCAGAGCCATTGTTCTGGCGTCTTCACAGCCAAACACCTCTTGCACCAGGGAAGACTGAATAAGCAGTCCCTTGGGCTACCTTTTTTGACTCTAAGGAAGAGACCCTGCAAGGCTGCATCTGGCTGAAAATCACAAGGGGCTGGGAAGTGATACCTGGAAAGTCAGTGAAAGAGGCCACAGTGCCTAGGCTCCAAAAGCCCAGGTAAGGCTTCGACAGTGCCCTGGAACGTGAAGGCAAGGGCACCTCCACAGCGCTTTTTCCCCCATGTCTGCTCTGTAGCAGAGAGCTCTGGAGACTAGGTCTGTTCTGACTGGGAAACTGAGGCCCTGGGAGCAGAGCCATTGTTCTGGCGTCTTCACAGCCAAACACCTCTTGCACCAGGGAAGACTGAATAAGCAGTCCCTTGGGCTACCTTTTTTGACTCTAAGGAAGAGACCCTGCAAGGCTGCATCTGGCTGAAAATCACAAGGGGCTGGGAAGTGATACCTGGAAAGTCAGTGAAAGAGGCCACAGTGCCTAGGCTCCAAAGCCCAGGTAGGGCCTTCCCCAGTGCCCAGGGAACCCTCAAGGAACCCTCCTCAGAGCTTTTTCCCCATGTCTGCTCTGTAGCAGAGAGCTCTGGAGACTAGGTCTGTTCTGACTGGGAAACTGAGGCCCTGGGAGCAGAGCCATTGTTCTGGCGTCTCTTCACAGCCAAACACCTCTTGCACCAGGGAAGACTGAATAAGCAGTCCCTTGGGCTACCTTTTTTGACTCTAAGGAAGAGACCCTGCAAGGCTGCATCTGGCTGAAAATCACAAGGGGCTGGGAAAGTGATACCTGGAAAGTCAGTGAAAGAGGCCACAGTGCCTAGGCTCCCAAGCCCCGGGTAGTAAGGCTTCGACAGTGCAGGGAACGTGAAAGGCACCCTCCACAGCGCTTTTTCCCCATGTCTGCTCTGTAGCAGCAGAGAGCTCTGGAGACTAGGTCTGTTCTGACTGGGAAACTGGCCCCTGGGAGCAGAGCCATTGTTCTGGCGCTTCACAGCCAAACACACCTCTTGCACCAGGGAAGACTGAATAAGCAGTCCCTTGGGCTACCTTTTTTGACTCTAAAGGAAGAGACCCTGCAAGGCTGCATCTGGCTGAAAATCACAAGGGCTGGCTGGGAAGTGATACCTGGAAAGTCAGTGAAAGAGGCCACAGTGCCTAGGCCCCAGCACCCCAGGTAGGGCTTCCCCAAGGGCATGGAAGCCTCAAGGAACCCTCTCAGCGCTATTTCCCCATGTCTGCTCTGTATGTGAGCAGAGAGCTCTGGAGACTAGG
>JAGTYA010001356.1:0-11729 GCA_024291935.2 Okapia johnstoni | reverse complement strand
TCCCTGGAGGCCACCCCAAGGGGCCAGGTTATACCTGTCCCCTCCCCCACTCCGGGGATCCCCCGAAGGGGTCCTAGCTCCATGCCTGACGCGGACCCAGGGCGCTGCAGCGCCTCCTGGCGAATCCCGAGGCTGCTCGGGCCCCTGTCCGCTCGAAAGGAGGCATGGCGACCCCGCTGGGCTAACGGGGGAGACGGGCCGGGGTACCCGCCGCAACTCGAGAATGCACCGCCGCTAGTCGAGAACACCCCCGTGGAGGCCACCTCCCATAGAGGGAGGAGGCGGCTTTTGTCCCTTGCAGGGCATGGAGAGCATGCCCCGGCACCTGTTCCGGCTCCGAACGGGGCTTGACTCCTTGCGGGCGACTCCAGGTGTCCCCCCGAGATCACATCCCTCTAGGCGCGCCCCAAGAGGTTCCCTGGGGATATACCCGTGTCCACAGGCGAGCGGAACCCTGAGTCTCCCAGAGGCCGCTCGCGAGGGGCCCCCCCGTCGCCGTCGGCCCCTCCTCTCGAAAGGGGGGTCCAATCCCCTTCCGGAATGCCATCGCAATCCCTACATTCCCTCGCACCTCCAGAGCGGGACTCTCGCCTCTCCTGAGGTTCGAGAAGAGGCCCCAAGGGGCCAGTTCCGGCCGCAAGACCAAAGGTCCCCGAGGAACCCCCATCGGCAAGCGAGTCCAGTTCCTGGACGTGGAGGGAAACCCCAGGCGAGGTCAAAGGAAGCCAGCTTCTCAGCAACAAGAGAGGCTCCCGAGGCGCCACGCCCCAGAGATTCCACCCCCGCTGCCCCCCTGCTGCCCCCGCCCCTCGCCACGCGAAAAGCACGACCTTCCCCCTGCATTCGAGGGAAAGCCCGATTGCCCTTGCTGTGACCGGAGAGAAAGGCTGAATCCCCTCGACTCCCCGAGGCCACCCCACAGGTGCCAGTTATACCTGTCCCCCTCCCCCCCTCCGTGGACCCCCGAGGGTCCTAGCTCCATGCCTGACCGGACCCAGGGCGCTGCAGCGCCTCCTGGCGAATCCCGAGGCTGCTCGTCCCCCTGTCCGCTCGAAAGGAGGCATGGCGACCCCGCTTGGGCTAACGGGGAGACGGGCCGGGGTACCCGCCGCAACTCGAGAATGCACCGCCGCAATGTCGAGAAACACCCCCGTGAGGCCACGCCCATAGAGGGTGGAGGGCCCTTTTCCACTTGCAGGGCATGGGAGGCATGCCCCGCACCTTTTTTTCCGAACGGGGCTTGACTCCTTGCGGGCGACTCCAGGTGTCCCCCGAGATCCCCGGGCCAACCTGCCAAGACCGAGGGCGTCCCCCGGAGGGAGAGCCCCCCTGCATGCTGACACGGGGCCCTTGATCTGCAGCGACGCGAGAGCCGTCCTGCCTTCTCTCGGGCGCTGCAACGGAGGCTGGACTCCATCTAGGCGCCCCCCCCGAGGTTCCCCTGGGATACCCTGTCCACAACGAATGGAAACCCTGAGTCCTCAATCCCCCGCTCGCTGAGGGCCCCCAGCTCCCATCGACCCCTCCCGCTCGAAAGGAGGGTCCAATCCCCGTCCTGAATGCCATACGCAATCCCTACATGCACTCCCTCGCAGAATGCACAGCGGAGGGACTCCTCCCTTCCCGGGTTCGAGAAGAGGCCCCAAGTAGGCCAGTTCCGGCCACAAGACCAAAGGTCCCCGAGGAACCCCCTCGGCAACGAGTCCAGTTCGCTGGAGCTGAGGCGAGGGCAAGCCCCAGCAGCCCCTGCAGATTGGTCAAAGGAGGCCGGACTTAAAGGCAACAAAAGAGGCTCCCCCGCGGCGCCAACGCCCCCGATTCAGAGAGGCCACCCCCTTTCCCCCTGCGCCGCGCGGAAAACACGACACCTTCGCCCCTGCAACTCGAGGGGAAGCCCGATATGCACCTTGGCTTAGTGACCGGAGGGGCTGGTAGTCCCCTCGACTCCCTGGAGGCCACCCCACAGGGCCCGTTGATACCTGTCCCCTCCCCCCCTCCGGGGGACCCCCGAGGGTCCTAGCTCCATGGCCTGACGCGATGACCCAGGGCGCTGCAGCGAACTTCCTGGCGAATTGCCGTAACATAGAAACCCTTCCGCTCGAAAGTGAAGGGCATGGCGACCAAGTGGCCGCTGGGCTAGGTAGACGAGCCGGGTACCCCGCCCCAACTCGAAGAATCACCGCCGCAAGTCGAGACCCCCCTGCCACGCCCATAGAGAGGGAGGAGGGCGCTTTTCCCTTGCAGGGCATGGAGAACAGCCACCTAGCACCTGGGCTTTCGCGAACGGGGCTTGACTCCTTGCGGCCGACGCCAGGTGTCCCCCGAGATCCCCCGGGTGCCAACCTGCCAAGAAAGCGGGGTCTTCCCGACCACACCGCAGGGAGGGCGTCCCCCGGGCCCCCCTCCGTGAGTGCGGAGGCCCTTGGAATCTGCAGCGATCGAGAGCCGTCCTGCCTTCTCTCTGGCGCTGCAACGGAGGCTGGGACTCCCTCTAGGCCCCGCCCCCAGAGGTTCCCTGATACCCGTAGTCCCACAGGCGAGCGGAACCCTGAGTCTCCAGAGGGCGCTCGCCACATGGGGGCCCCCCATCGCCGTCGGCCCCTCCCTCCCGAAAGGCGGGTCCCCTATCACCTTCCTGAATTGCCATCGCAATCCCTACATTCCCTCGCACCTCCAAGCGGGACGCTCGCCTCTCCTGAGTTCGAGAAGACGAGTGCCCCAAGGGGCCAGTTCTCGGGCCGCAAGGGACCTTTGGTCCCCGAGGAATTCCCCCTCGCCAAAAAGCGAGTCCATTCCCTGGACGTCGAGCGGAAGCCCAGCAATGGCATGTCAATGGTAAGCCTGGACTTCTCAGAGGCAACATGAGAGGCTCCCCGAGGCGCCAAGCGCCCCCCCGATTCAGAGAGGAGGCCACGCCCCCGCTTCCCCCTGCGCCTGCGCGGAAAAAAGCACGACCTTCGCCCCTTGCATTCGTACCCCCATCGAAGCCCCCGATTTTATTGCCCTTTGGCTGATGACCGGGAGGAGAGAAAGGCTGAGTCCCCTCGACGACTCCCTGGAGGCCACCCCACAGGTGTCCAGTTATCACCTGTCCCCTCCCCCCCTCCGGGGACCCCCGGAGGGTCCTAGCTTCCATGCCTTGACGCGCAGAACCCAGGGCGTTTGCAAGCGCACATCCTCGTGGCGAATCCCGAGGCTGCTCGGAGCCCCTGTCCCTCGAAAGGAGGTTCATGGAGACGCGACCCCAGCTGGGCTAACGGGGAAGACGGGGCCGGTACCCGCCGCAACTCGAGAGGGAATCGCACCGCCGCAAGTCGAAAGAGAACCACCCCTCCCGTGAGGCTCCACGCCCATAGAGGAGAGGAGGCGCGCTTTTCCCTTGCAGGGCATGGAGAGCATGCCCCGGCCCCTGTTTCCGGCTCCGAACGGGGCTTGACTCCTTAGCGGTGCGACTCCAGTGTGTCCCCCGAGATCCCCTGGCGCCAACCTGCCACCACGAAAGCGGGGCTTCCCGCCACACCACCGCGAGGGCGTTCCCCTTCGGAGCCCCCCTCCTTGCGAGACGGGGCCCTTGGGATCTGCAGCGACGCGAGAGCCGTCCTGCCTTCTCTCTGCTGCGCTGCAACGGAGGCTGGACTCCCCTCTAGGTCGCGCCCCAGAGGTTCCCTGGGATACCCGTGTCCCACAGTGCGACTCGACGGAACCCTGAGTCTCCAGAGGCCGCTCGCATGGCTCGAGAGGGGCCCCCCGTCGCCGTCGGCCCCCTCCCTCTCGAAAGGGGGGTCCAGATCCCCCTTCCTGAATGCCAATTCGCAATCCCTACATTCCCTTCGCACCTCCAGACGAGGGGACTCTCGCCTCTCCTGAGGTTCGAGAAGAGGCCCCAAGGGTGCCAGTTCCTGGCCGCAAGACCAAAGGTCCCCGAGGAACCCCGCATCGGGCAAGCGAGTCCAGTTCCCTGGACGGAGGCAGAGGGGAAGCCCAGCAGCCCCTGGCTAAGATGTCAAAGGAGGCCTGGACTTCTCAGGAGGCAACAAGAGAGGCTTTCCCCGAGGCGCCAACGCCCCCGATTCAGAGAAGAGGCTCGACCATAATGCAGCCGCTTCGCCCCTGCGCCTACGGAGAAAAAACCCTTACGATTTGCCCTTGGCAGTGAACCCTGCATTTCGAGGGGAAGCCCTAGATTTTTTGTGCTTGGCTGTGACCGGCAGAGAAAGGGCTGCCTGTCCCCTCGACTCCCCTGAGGCCACTGCCACAGGTAGCCTTGTTATACCATGTCCCCCTTCCTCCCCTCTGTTCCCTTTATGGACCCTGCCGAGACCGGTCCTAGCTCCATGCCTGACGCGGACCCAGGGCGCAATGCATGCGCCTCCTGGCGAATCCCGAGGCTGCTACATGCTCAGGCCCCTGTCCTGCTTTGCGAAAGGAGGTCATGGCGACCCCGCTGGGCTAACGGGGGAGAAGAAGGGCCCGGGTAGTACCCCGCCGCAACTCGAGAGCATCGCACCGGCCGCACGCAAAGTCCGAGAACATCCCCCGTGAGGCCACCGCCCATAGTGGGAGGATTGGCGCTTTTCCCTTGCAGGGCATGGAGAGGCATGCCCGCATGGCATCCTGTTCCGTGCTCCGAACGGGGCTTGACTCCTTGGCGGGCCGCACGTCCTCAGGGTGGTCCTGCCGAGAGATCCCTGGGGTCGGAGGGCCAACCTGGCCAAGAAAAGCGGGGGATACTTCCCGCCACACCGCGAGGGGGTCCCCACGGGCCCCCACTCCATTGCGAGAAACGGGGCCACTTGGGTATCTGCCAGCAGAATCGAGCAGCCGTCCTGCCTTCTCTCCTGGCGCTGCAACGGAGAGCTGGGGACTTCTCCTCTAAGGCGCCCCCAGAGGTTCCCTGCGATACGTTTGTGTCCACAGGCTAGTAGGTCGGAGGACCCTGAGTCTCCTGAGTGCCTCCTCCACTACCGCTTCATCGCCGCCACCGCCGTCCTCCCTCAGTTCGCGAGGGCCCCCCCCTTAACCTCAGTCGCCGTCGGCACCCTTGCCTCTCGAAAGGCGGGGGTCCAATCCCCTTCCTGAATGCCATCGCAATTCCCTACATTCCCTCGCACCTCCAGAACGCGGGACTCTCGCCCTCTTACTCTGAGAGTGTTCGAGAAGGAGGGCACCCAAGGGGGGCCAGTTCCGGCCGCAAGTGACCAAAGGTCCCCGAGGAACCCCCATCGGCAAGCGAGTCCTTAGTTCCGTCTGGACGTGAGGGCAGAGGGGAAGCCCAGCAGCCCCTGGCGATGTGTGTCAAAGGAGGGCCTGGGACTTCTCAGAGGCAAACAAGAGAGTATGCTCCCCGAGGCGCCAACGCCCCTGCCCCCAGATGTCATCAGAGGAGGCCCACCCCCTGCTTCCCCCTGCGTCGCGCTTGCGGGAAAAAAGCACGAACGACCTTCGCCCCTGCATTCGAGGGGAAGGAGCCCGATTGCCCTTGGCTGTGACCGGAAGGAGAGAGATGGATGCGAAAGAGGCTGAGTCCGGTCCTCGACTCCCCCTGGAGGCCCACGCCCCTACAGGTGCCAGTTATACCTGTCCCCTCCCTCCCTTGTCTTGGGGACCTCTCGCCGAGGGTGTGGGCCTAGCTCCATGCCTGACGCGGGACCAAAATAAAAAAAAAACAGGGCGCCTGCAGCGCCTCCCTGGGCGCGAATCCCGAGGCTGCTCGGGCCCCTGTCCCGCCGCTTCTCGAAAGGAGGCATGGCAGACCCCGCTGGGCTAACGGGGGAGACGGGCAAAGTGGATGTGGGGTACCCGCCGCAACTCGAGAATGAATTGCACCCGGCGCCGCAAGTCCGCGGGAGAACACACCCCGACGTGGGCCAGTCGCCGCATAGATTTTTGTGAGGGAGGAGGCGCTTTTTTTCCTTTGCAGGGCATGAGAGAGCATGCCCCACTCTATTGCCCCGGGCTCCGGCACCTGTTCCCGGGCTCCGAACGGGGCTTATTGACTCCTTGCGGGCGACTCCAGGTGTCCCCCCGAGATCCCCGGGCCAACCTAACCTGCCAAGAAAGCGGGGCTTCCCGCCACTATCAGACTTAAAAAAAAACACCTGCGGGAGACCCCCGGGGCCCCCCGGGCCCCCCTCTCCTTGCGAGACGGATGGCCCTTGGGATCTGCAGGCGACGACTGCGAGAGCCGTCCTGCCTTCTCTCTGGCGCTGCAACGGAGGCTGGACTCCCTCTCTCGCCTCTCCTGAGGTTCGAGAAGAGGCCCCAAGGGGCCAGTTCCGGCCGCAAAGACCAAAGGTCCCCGAGGAACCCCCATCGGCAAGCGAGTCCAGTTCCCTGGACGTGAGGCGAGGGGAAGCCCAGCAGCCCCTGGCGATGTCAAAGGAGGCCTGGACTTCTCAGAGGCAACAAGGGAGGCTCCCCGAGGCGCCACGCCCCCGATTCAGAGAGGCCACCCCCGCTTCCCCCCTGCGCCGCGCGGAAAAAGCACGACCTTCGCCCCTGCATTCGAGGGAAGCCCGATTGCCCTTGGCTGTGACCGGAGAGAAAGGCTGAGTCCCCTCGACTCCCTGGAGGCCACCCCACAGGTGCCAGTTATACCTGTCCCCTCCCCCCCTCCGGGGACCCCCCCGAGGGTCCTAGCTCCATGCCTGACGCGGACCCAGGGCGCTGCAGCGCCTCCTGGCGAATCCCGAGGCTGCTCGGGCCCCTGTCCGCTCGAAAGGAGGCATGGCGACCCCGCTGGGCTAACGGGGGAGACGGGCCGGGGTACCCGCCGCAACTCGAGAATGCACCGCCGCAAGTCGAGAACACCCCCGTGAGGCCACGCCCATAGAGGGAGGAGGCGCTTTTCCCTTGCAGGGCATGGAGAGCATGCCCCGGCACCTGTTCCGGCTCCGAACGGGGCTTGACTCCTTGCGGGCGACTCCAGGTGTCCCCCGAGATCCCCGGGCCAACCTGCCAAGAAAGCGGGGCTTCCCGCCACACCGCGAGGGCGTCCCCCCCGGGCCCCCTCTCCTTGCGAGACGGGGCCCTTGGGATCTGCAGCGACTCGAGAGCCGTCCTGCCTTCTCTCTGGCGCTGCAACGGAGGCTGGACTCCCTCTAGGCGCCCCAGAGGTTTCCCTGGGATACCCGTGTCCACAGGCGAGCGGAACCCTGAGTCTCCAGAGGCCGCTCGCGAGGGGCCCCCCGTCGCCGTCGGCCCCTCCTCTCGAAAGGGGGGTCCAAATCCCCTTCCTGAATGCCATCGCAATCCCTACATTCCCTCGCACCTCCAGAGCGGGACTCTCGCCTCTCCTGAGGTTCGAGAAGAGGCCCCAAGGGGCCAGTTCCGGCCGCAAGACCAAAGGTCCCCGAGGAACCCCCATCGGCAAGCGAGTCCCAGTTCCCTGGACGTGAGGCGAGGGAAAGCCCAGCAGCCCCTGGCGATGTCAAAGGAGGCCTGGACTTCTCAGAGGCAACAAGAGAGGCTCCCCGAGGCGCCACGCCCCCGATTCAGAGAGGCCACCCCCGCTTCCCCCTGCGCCGCGCGGAAAAGCACGACCTTCGCCCCTGCATTCGAGGGGAAGCCCGATTGCCCTTGGCTGTGACCGGAGAGAAAGGCTGAGTCCCCTCGACTCCCTGGAGGCCACCCCACAGGTGCCAGTTATACCTGTCCCCTCCCCCCCTCCGGGGACCCCGAGGGGTCCTAGCTCCATGCCTGACGCGGACCCAGGGCGCTGCAGCGCCTCCTGGCGAATCCCGAGGCTGCTCGGGCCCCTGTCCGCTCAAAAGGAGGCATGGCGACCCCGCTGGGCTAACGGGGGAGACGGGCCGGGGTACCCGCCGCAACTCGAGAATGCACCGCCGCAAGTCGAGAACACCCCCGTGAGGCCACGCCCATAGAGGGAGGAGGCGCTTTTCCCTTGCAGGGCATGGAGAGCATGCCCCGGCACCTGTTCCGGCTCCGAACGGGGCTTGACTCCTTGCGGGCGACTCCAGGTGTCCCCCGAGATCCCCGGGCCAACCTGCCAAGAAAGCGGGGCTTCCCGCCACACCGCGAGGGCGTCCCCCGGGCCCCCCTCCTTGCGAGACGGGGCCCTTGGGATCTGCAGCGACGCGAGAGCCGTCCTGCCTTCTCTCTGGCGCTGCAACGGAGGCTGGACTCCCTCTAGGCGCCCCCAGAGGTTCCCTGGGATACCCGTGTCCACAGGCGAGCGGAACCCTGAGTCTCCAGAGGCCGCTCGCGAGGGGAGCCCCGTCGCCGTCGGCCCCTCCTCTCGAAAGGGGGGTCCAATCCCCTTCCTGAATGCCATCGCAATCCCTACATTCCCTCGCACCTCCAGAGCGGGACTCTCGCCTCTCCTGAGGTTCGAGAAGAGGCCCCAAGGGGCCAGTTCCGGCCGCAAGACCAAAGGTCCCCGAGGAACCCCCATCGGCAAGCGAGTCCAGTTCCCTGGACGTGAGGCGAGGGGAAGCCCAGCAGCCCCTGGCGATGTCAAAGGAGGCCTGGACTTCTCAGAGGCAACAAGAGAGGCTCCCCGAGGCGCCACGCCCCCGATTCAGAGAGGCCACCCCCGCTTCCCCCTGCGCCGCGCGGAAAAGCACGCCCTTCGCCCCTGCATTCGAGGGGAAGCCCGATTGCCCTTGGCTGTGACCGGAGAGAAAGGCTGAGTCCCCTCGACTCCCTGGAGGCCACCCCACAGGTGCCAGTTATACCTGTCCCCTCCCCCCCTCCGGGGACCCCCGGGTCCCTAGCTCCATGCCTGACGCGGACCCAGGGCGCTGCAGCGCCTCCCTGGCGAATCCCGAGGCTGCTCGGGCCCTGTCCGCTCGAAAGGAGGCATGGCGACCCCGCTGGGCTAACGGGGGAGACGGGCCGGGGTACCCGCCGCAACTCGAGAATGCACCGCCGCAAGTCGAGAAACACCCCCGTGAGGCCACGCCCATAGAGGGAGGAGGCGCTTTTCCCTTGCAGGGCATGGAGAGCATGCCCCGGCACCTGTTCCGGCTCCGAACGGGGCTTGACTCCTTGCGGGCGACTCCAGGTGTCCCCCGAGATCCCCGGGCCAACCTGCCAAGAAAGCGGGGCTTCCCGCCACACCGCGAGGGCGTCCCCCGGGCCCCCCTCCTTGCGAGACGGGGCCCTTGGGATCTGCAGCGACGCGAGAGCCGTCCTGCCTCTCTCTGGCGCTGCAACGGAGGCTGGACTCCCTCTAGGCGCCCCCAGAGGTTCCCTGGGATACCCGTGTCCACAGGCGAGCGGAACCCTGAGTCTCCAGAGGCCGCTCGCGAGGGGCCCCCCGTCGCCGTCGGCCCCTCCTCTCGAAAGGGGGGGTCCAATCCCCTTCCTGAATGCCATCGCAATCCCTACATTCCCTCGCACCTCCAGAGCGGGACTCTCGCCTCTCCTGAGGTTCGAGAAGAGGCCCCAAGGGGCCAGTTCCGGCCGCAAGACCAAAGGTCCCCGAGGAACCCCCATCGGCAAGCGAGTCCAGTTCCCTGGACGTGAGGCGAGGGGAAGCCCAGCAGCCCCTGGCGATGTCAAAGGAGGCCTGGACTTCTCAGAGGCAACAAGAGAGGCTCCCCGAGGCGCCACGCCCCCGATTCAGAGAGGCCACCCCCGCTTCCCCCTGCGCCGCGCGGAAAAGCACGACCTTCGCCCCTGCATTCGAGGGGAAGCCCGATTGCCCTTGGCTGTGACCGGAGAGAAAGGCTGAGTCCCCTCGACTCCCTGGAGGCCACCCCACAGGTGCCAGTTATACCTGTCCCCTCCCCCCCTCCGGGGACCCCGAGGGTCCTAGCTCCATGCCTGACGCGGACCCAGGGCGCTGCAGCGCCTCTGGCGAATCCCGAGGCTGCTCGGGCCCCTGTCCGCTCGAAAGGAGGCATGGCGACCCCGCTGGGCTAACGGGGGAGACGGGCCGGGGTACCCGCCGCAACTCGAGAATGCACCGCCGCAAGTCGAGAACACCCCCGTGAGGCCACGCCCATAGAGGGAGGAGGCGCTTTTCCCTTGCAGGGCATGGAGAGCATGCCCCGGCACCTGTTCCGGCTCCGAACGGGGCTTGACTCCTTGCGGGCGACTCCAGGTGTCCCCCGAGATCCCCGGGCCAACCTGCCAAGAAAGCGGGGCTTCCCGCCACACCGCGAGGGCGTCCCCCGGGCCCCCCTCCTTGCGAGACGGGGCCCTTGGGATCTGCAGCGACGCGAGAGCCGTCCTGCCTTCTCTCTGGCGCTGCAACGGAGGCTGGACTCCCTCTAGGCGCCCCCAGAGGTTCCCTGGGATACCCGTGTCCACAGGCGAGCGGAACCCTGAGTCTCCAGAGGCCGCTCGCGAGGGGCCCCCCGTCGCCGTCGGCCCCTCCTCTCGAAAGGGGGGTCCAATCCCCTTCCTGAATGCCATCGCAATCCCTACATTCCCTCGCACCTCCAGAGCGGGACTCTCGCCTCTCCTGAGGTTCGAGAAGAGGCCCCAAGGGGCCAGTTCCGCCGCAAGACCAAAGGTCCCCGAGGAACCCCCATCGGCAAGCGAGTCCAGTTCCCTGGACGTGAGGCGAGGGGAAAGCCCAGCAGCCCCTGGCGATGTCAAAGGAGGCCTGGACTTCTCAGAGGCAACAAGAGAGGCTCCCCGAGGCGCCACGCCCCCGATTCAGAGAGGCCACCCCCGCTTCCCCCTGCGCCGCGCGGAAAAAAACGACCTTCGCCCCTGCATTCGAGGGGAAGCCCGATTGCCCTTGGCTGTGACCGGAGAGAAAGGCTGAGTCCCCTCGACTCCCTGGAGGCCACCCCACAGGTGCCAGTTATACCTGTCCCCTCCCCCCCTCCGGGGACCCCCGAGGGTCCTAGCTCCATGCCTGACGCGGACCCAGGGCGCTGCAGCGCCTCCTGGCGAATCCCGAGGCTGCTCGGGCCCCTGTCCGCTCGAAAGGAGGCATGGCGACCCCGCTGGGCTAACGGGGGAGACGGGCCGGGGTACCCGCCGCAACTCGAGAATGCACCGCCGCAAGTCGAGAACACCCCCGTGAGGCCACGCCCATAGAGGGAGGAGGCGCTTTTCCCTTGCAGGGCATGGAGAGCATGCCCCGGCACCTGTTCCGGCTCCGAACGGGGCTTGACTCCTTGCGGGCGACTCCAGGTGTCCCCCGAGATCCCCGGGCCAACCTGCCAAGAAAGCGGGGCTTCCCGCCACACCGCGAGGGCGTCCCCCGGGCCCCCCTCCTTGCGAGAGACGGGGCCCTTGGGATCTGCAGCGACGCGAGAGCCGTCTGCCTTCTCTCTGGCGCTGCAACGGAGGCTGGACTCCCTCTAGGCGCCCCCAGAGGTTCCCTGGGATACCCGTGTCCACAGGCGAGCGGAACCCTGAGTCTCCAGAGGCCGCTCGCGAGGGGCCCCCCGTCGCCGTCGGCCCCTCCTCTCGAAAGGGGGGTCCAATCCCCTTCCTGAATGCCATCGCAATCCCTACATTCCCTCGCACCTCCAGAGCGGGGAAGCCCGATTGCCCTTGGCTGTGACCGGAGAGAAAGGCTGAGTCCCCTCGACTCCCTGGAGGCCACCCCACAGGTGCCAGTTATACCTGTCCCCTCCCCCCTTCCGGGGACCCCCGAGGGTCCTAGCTCCATGCCTGACGCGGACCCAGGGCGCTGCAGCGCCTCCTGGCGAATCCCGAGGCTGCTCGGGGCCCCTGTCCGCTCGAAAGGAGGCATGGCGACCCCGCTGGGTAACGGGGGAGACGGGCCGGGGTACCCGCCG
>JAGTYA010001355.1:0-11734 GCA_024291935.2 Okapia johnstoni | reverse complement strand
AAAAAAGGTAGCCCAAGGGATGCTTATTCAGTCTTCACAGCCAGAACAATGGCTCTGCTCCCAGGGCCTCAGTTTCCCAGTCAGAACAGACCTAGTCTCCAGAGCTCTCTGCTACAGAGCAGCAACATGGGGAAATTAGCTCTGAGGAGGGTTCCTTGAGGTTCCCTGCCTTGGGGAAGCCCTACCTGGGTGCTGGGAGCCTAGGCACTGTGGCCTCTTTCACTGACTTTCCAGGTATCACTTCCCAGCCCCTTGTGATTTTCACCAGCAGATGCAGCCTTGCAGGGTCTCTTCCTTAGAGTCAAAAAAGGTAGCCCAAGGGACTGCTTATTCAGTCTTCCCCTGGTGCAAGAGGTGTTTGGCTGTGAAGACGCCAGAACAATGGCTCTGCTCCCCAGGGGCCTCAGTTTTCCCAGTCAGAAACAGACCTAGTCTCCAGAGCTCTCTGCTACAGAGCAGACATGGGGAAAAAAAGCGCTGTGGGAGGGTTCCTTCACGTTCCAGGCCTTGGTCGAAGCCTTACCTGGGCTTTGGAGCCTAGGCACTGTGGCCTCTTTCACTGACTTTCCCAGGTATCACTTTCCCAGCCCCTTGTGATTTTCAGCCAGATGCAGCCTTGCAGGGTCTCTTCCCTTAGAGTCAAAAAAAAGGTAGCCCAAGGGACTGCTTATTCAGTCTTCCCTGGTGCAAGAGGTGTTTGGCTGTGAAGACGCCAGAACAATGGCTCTGCTCCCAGGGCCCTCAGTTTTCCCAGTCAGAACAGACCTAGTCTCCAGAGCTCTCTGCTACAGAGCAGACATGGGGAAAAATAGCTCTGTGGAGGGTGCCTTCAAGGTTCCCTGCACTTGTCGAAGCCTTACCTGGGCTTTTGGAGCATAGGCACTGTGGCCTCTTTCACTGACTTTCCAGGTATCACTTCCCAGCCCCTTGTGATTTTCAGCCAGATGCAGCCTTGCAGGGTCTCTTCCTTAGAGTCAAAAAAGGTAGCCCAAGGGACTGCTTATTCAGTCTTCCCTGGTGCAAGAGGTGTTTGGCTGTGAAGACGCCAGAACAATGGCTCTGCTCCCAGGGCCTCAGTTTCCCAGTCAGAACAGACCTAGTCTCCAGAGCTCTCTGCTACAGAGCAGACATGGGGAAATAGCTCTGAGGAGGGTGCCTTCACGTTCCAGGGCACTGTCGAAGCCTTACCTGGGCTTTGGAGCCTAGGCACTGTGGCCTCTTTCACTGACTTTCCAGGTATCACTTCCCAGCCCCTTTGTGATTTTCAGCCAGATGCAGCCTTGCAGGGTCTCTTCCTTAGAGTCAAAAAAGGTAGCCCAAGGGACTGCTTATTCAGTCTTCCCTGGGTGCAAGAGGTGTTTGGCTGTGAAGACGCCAGAAACAATGGCTCTGCTCCCAGGGCCTCAGTTTCCCAGTCAGAACAGAGACCTAGTCTCCAGAGCTCTCTGCTACAGAGCAGACATGGGGAAAAAGCTCTGTGGAGGGTGCCTTCACGTTCCCTGGGCACTTGTCGAAGCCCTTACCTGGGCTGCTGGGGCCTAGGCACTGTGGCCTCTTTCACTGACTTTCCAGGTATCACTTCCCAGCCCCTTGTGATTTTTCAGCCAGATGCAGCCTTGCAGGGTCTCTTCCTTAGAGTCAAAAAAGGTAGCCCAAGGGACTGCTTTATTCAGTCTTCCCTGGTGCAAGAGGTGTTTGGCTGTGAAGACGCCAGAACAATGGCTCTGCTCCCAGGGCCTCAGTTTCCCAGTCAGAACAGACCTAGTCTCCAGAGCTCTCTGCTACAGAGCAGACATGGGGAAAAAAAGCTCTGAGGAGGGTTCCTTCACGTTCCAGGGCACTTGGGGAAGCCTTACCCGGGTGCTGGAGCCTAGGCACTGTGGCCTCTTTCACTGACTTTCCAGGTATCACTTCCCAGCCCCCTTGTGATTTTCAGCCAGATGCAGCCTTGCAGGGTCTCTTCCTTAGAGTCAAAAAAAGGTAGCCCCCAAGGGACTGCTTATTCAGTCTTCCCTGGTGCAAGAGGTGTGTTTGGCTGTGAAGACGCCAGAACAATGGCTCTGCTCCCAGGGCCTCAGTTTCCCCCAGTCAGAACAGACCTAGTCTCCAGAGCTCTCTGCTACAGAGCAGACATGGGGAAAAAGCTCTGAGGAGGGTTCCTTGACGTTCCAGGGCACTGTCGAAGCCTTACCTGGGCTTTGGGGCCTAGGCACTGTGGCCTCTTTCACTGACTTTCCAGGTATCACTTCCCAGCCCCTTGTGATTTTCAGCCAGATGCAGCCTTGCAGGGTCTCTTCCTTAGAGTCAAAAAAGGTAGCCCAAGGGACTGCTTATTCAGTCTTCCCTGGTGCAAGAGGTGTTTGGCTGGCTGTGAAGACGCCAGAACAATGGCTCTGCTCCCAGGGCCTCAGTTTCCCAGTCAGAACAGACCTAGTCTCCAGAGCTCTCTGCTACAGAGCAGACATGGGGAAAAAGCTCTGTGGAGGGTTCCTTGAGGTTCCAGGGCCTGTCGGGAAGCCCTACCCGGGCTTTGGAGCCTAGGCACTGTGGCCTCTTTCACTGACTTTCCAGGTATCACTTCCCAGCCCCTTGTGATTTTCAGCCAGATGCAGCCTTGCAGGGTCTCTTCCTTAGAGTCAAAAAAGGTAGCCCAAGGGACTGCTTATTCAGTCTTCCCTGGTGCAAGAGGTGTTTGGCTGTGAAGACGCCAGAACAATGGCTCTGCTCCCAGGGCCTCAGTTTTCCCAGTCAGAACAGACCTAGTCTCCAGAGCTCTCTGCTACAGAGCAGACATGGGGAAAAAGCGCTGTGGAGGGTGCCTTTCACGTTCCAGGGCACTGTCGAAGCCCTACCTGGGCTTTGGAGCCTAGGCACTGTGGCCTCTTTCACTGACTTTCCAGGTATCACTTCCCAGCCCCTTGTGATTTTCAGCCAGATGCAGCCCTTGCAGGGTCTCTTCCTTAGAGTCAAAAAAGGTAGCCCAAGGGACTGCTTATTCAGTCTTCCCCTGGTGCAAGAGGTGTTTGGCTGTGAAGAAGACGCCAGAACAATGGCTCTGCTCCCAGGGGCTCAGTTTCCCCCAGTCAGAACAGACCTAGTCTCCAGAGCTCTCTGCTACAGAGCAGACATGGGGAAAAAAGCTCTGGAGGGTTCCTTCACGTTCCAGGGCACTGTCGAAGCCTTACCTGGGCTTTGGAGCCTAGGCACTGTGGCCTCTTTCACTGACTTTCCAGGTATCACTTCCCAGCCCCTTGTGATTTTTTCAGCCAGATGCAGCCTTGCAGGGTCTCTTCCTTAGAGTCAAAAAAGGTAGCCCCAAGGGACTGCTTATTCAGTCTTCCCTGGTGCAAGAGGTGGTGTTTGGCTGTGAAGACGCCAGAACAATGGCTCTGCTCCCAGGGCCTCAGTTTCCCAGTCAGAACAGACCTAGTCTCCAGAGCTCTCTGCTACAGAGCAGACATGGGGGAAAAAGCGCTGTGGAGGGTGCCTTCACGTTCCCAGGGCACTGTCGAAGCACTTACCTGGGCTTTGGAGCCTAGGCACTGTGGCCTCTTTCACTGACTTTCCAGGTATCACTTCCCAGCCCCTTGTGATTTTTCAGCCAGATGCAGCCTTGCAGGGTCTCTTCCTTAGAGTCAAAAAAGGTAGCCCAAGGGACTGCTTATTCAGTCTTCCCTGGTGCAAGAGGTGTTTGGCTGTGAAGACGCCAGAACAATGGCTCTGCTCCCAGGGCCTCAGTTTCCCAGTCAGAACAGACCTAGTCTCCAGAGCTCTCTGCTACAGAGCAGACATGGGGAAAAAAGCTCTGAGGAGGGTGCCTTCACGTTCCAGGGGCACTGTCGAAGCCTTACCTGGGTTTTGGGGCCTAGGCACTGTGGCCTCTTTTTCACTGACTTTCCAGGTATCATTTCCCAGCCCCTTGTGATTTTCAGCCAGATGCAGCCTTGCAGGGTCTCTTCCTTAGAGTCAAAAAAATGTAGCCCAAGGGACTGCTTATTCAGTCTTCCCTGGTGCAAGAGGTGTTTGGCTGTGAAGACGCCAGAACAATGGCTCTGCTCTGCTCCCAGGGCCTCAGTTTCCCAGTCAGAACAGACCTAGTCTCCAGAGCTCTCTGCTACAGAGCAGACATGGGGAAAAAGCACTGTGGAGGGTGCCTTCACGTTCCAGGGCACTGTCGAAGCCTTACCTGGGCTTTGGAGCCTAGGCACTGTGGCCTCTTTCACTGACTTTCCAGGTATCACTTCCCCAGCCCCTTGTGATTTTCAGCCAGATGCAGCCTTGCAGGGTCTCTTCCTTAGAGTCAAAAAAGGTAGCCCAAGGGGACTGCTTATTCAGTCTTCCCTGGTGCAAGAGGTGTTTGGCTGTGAAGACGCCAGAACAATGGCTCTGCTCCCAGGGCCTCAGTTTTCCAGTCAGAACAGACCTAGTCTCCAGAGCTCTCTGCTACAGAGCAGACATGGGGAAAAAAGCGCTGTGGAGGGTGCCTTCACGTTCCAGGGCACTGTCGAAAGCCTTACCTGGGTTTTGGGGCCCTAGGCACTGTGGCCTCTTTCACTGACTTTCCAGGTATCACTTCCCAGCCCCTTGTGATTTTCAGCCAGATGCAGCCTTGCAGGGTCTCTTCCTTAGAGTCAAAAAAAGGTAGCCCAAGGGACTGCTTATTCAGTCTTCCCCTGGTGCAAGAGGTGTTTGGCTGTGAAGACGCCAGAACAATGGCTCTGCTCCCAGGGCCTCAGTTTCCCAGTCAGAACAGACCTAGTCTCCAGAGCTCTCTGCTACAGAGCAGACATGGGGGAAAAAGCGCTGTGGAGGGTTTCCTTCACGTTCCAGGGCACTGGGAAGCCCCTACCTGGGTGCTGGAGGCCTAGGCACTGTGGCCTCTTTCACTGACTTTCCAGGTATCACTTCCCAGCCCCTTGTGATTTTCAGCCAGATGCAGCCTTGCAGGGTCTCTTCCTTAGAGTCAAAAAAGGTAGCCCAAGGGACTGCTTATTCAGTCTTTTCCCCTGGTGCAAGAGGTGTTTGGCTGTGAAGACGCCAGAACAATGGCTCTGCTCCCAGGGCCTCAGTTTCCCAGTCAGAACAGACCTAGTCTCCAGAGCTCTCTGCTACAGAGCAGACATGGGGAAAAAGCTCTGAGGAGGGTTCCTTGAGGCTCCCTGCCTTGGGGAAGCCCTACCCCGGGTGCTGGGGCCTAGGCACTGTGGCCTCTTTTCACTGACTTTCCAGGTATCACTTCCCAGCCCCTTGTGATTTTCAGCCAGATGCAGCCTTGCAGGGTCTCTCTTCCTTAGAGTCAAAAAAAGGTAGCCCAAGGGACTGCTTATTTCAGTCTTCCCTGGTGCAAGAGGTGTTTGGCTGTGAAGACGCCAGAACAATGGCTCTGCTCCCAGGGCCTCAGTTTCCCAGTCAGAACAGACCTAGTCTCCAGAGCTCTCTGCTACAGAGCAGACATGGGGAAAAAAAAAAAGCTCTGAGGAGGGTGCCTTGAGGCTCCCCTGGGCTTGGGGAAGCCCTTACCTGGGCTTTGGAGCCTAGGCACTGTGGCCTCTTTCACTGACTTTCCAGGTATCACTTCCCAGCCCCTTGTGATTTTCAGCCAGATGCAGCCTTGCAGGGGTCTCTTCCTTAGAGTCAAAAAAAAGGTAGCCCAAGGGACTGCTTATTCAGTCTTCCCTGGTGCAAGAGGTGTTTGGCTGTGAAGACGCCAGAACAATGGCTCTGCTCCCAGGGCCTCAGTTTCCCAGTCAGAACAGACCTAGTCTCCAGAGCTCTCTGCTACAGAGCAGACATGGGGAAAAAGCGCTGTGGAGGGTGCCTTCACGTTCCAGGGCACTGTCGAAGCCTTACCTGGGCTTTGGAGCCTAGGCACAGTGGCCTCTTTCACTGACTTTCCAGGTATCACTTCCCAGCCCCTTGTGATTCTCAGCAGATGCAGCCTTGCAGGGTCTCTTCCTTAGAGTCAAAAAAGGTAGCCCAAGGGACTGCTTATTCAGTCTTCCCCTGGTGCAAGAGGTGTTTGGCTGTGAAGACGCCAGAACAATGGCTCTGCTCCCAGGGCCTCAGTTTCCCAGTCAGAACAGACCTAGTCTCCAGAGCTCTCTGCTACAGAGCAGACATGGGAAAAAATAGCTCTGAGGAGGGTTTCCTTGAGGCAGGCTGCTGGGGAAGCCCTACCCGGGTGCTGGGGCCTAGGCACTGTGGGCCTCTTTCACTGACTTTCCAGGTATCACTTCCCAGCCCCTTGTGATTTTCAGCCAGATGCAGCCTTGCAGGGTCTCTTCCTTAGAGTCAAAAAAAGGTAGCCCCAAGGGACTGCTTATTCAGTCTTCCCCTGGTGCAAGAGGTGTTTGGCTGTGAAGACGCCAGAAACAATGGCTCTGCTCCCAGGGCCTCAGTTTCCCAGTCAGAACAGACCTAGTCTCCAGAGCTCTCTGCTACAGAGCAGACATGGGGAAAAAAGCGCTGTGGAGGGTGCCTTCACGTTCCAGGGCACTGTCGGAAGCCTTACCTGGGCTTTGGAGCCTAGGCACTGTGGCCTCTTTCACTGACTTTCCAGGTATCACTTCCCAGCCCCTTGTGATTTTCAGCCAGATGCAGCCTTGCAGGGTCTCTTCCTTAGAGTCAAAAAAAGGTAGCCCAAGGGACTGCTTATTCAGTCTTTCCCTGGTGCAAGAGGTGTTTGGCTGTGAAGACGCCAGAACAATGGCTCTGCTCCCAGGGCCTCAGTTTCCCAGTCAGAACAGACCCTAGTCTCCAGAGCTCTCTGCTACAGAGCAGACATGGGGAAAAAGCGCTGAGGAGGGTGCCTTCACGTTCCAGGGGCACTGTCGAAGCCTTACCTGGGCTTTGGAGCCTAGGCACTGTGGCCTCTTTCACTGACTTTCCAGGTATCACTTCCCAGCCCCTTGTGATTTTCAGCCAGATGCAGCCTTGCAGGGTCTCTTCCTTAGAGTCAAAAAAAAGGTAGCCCAAGGGACTGCTTATTCAGTCTTCCCTGGTGCAAGAGGTGTTTGGCTGTGAAGACGCCAGAACAATGGCTCTGCTCCCAGGGGCCTCAGTTTCCCAGTCAGAACAGACCTAGTCTCCAGAGCTCTCTGCTACAGAGCAGACATGGGGAAAAAAGCTCTGAGGAGGGTGCCTTGACGTTCCAGGGCACTTGTCGAAGCCTTACCTGGGCTTTGGGCCTAGGCACTGTGGCCCTCTTTCACTGACTTTCCAGGTATCACTTCCCAGCCCCTTGTGATTTTCAGCCAGATGCAGCCTTGCAGGGTCTCTCTTCCTTAGAGTCAAAAAAAGGGTAGCCCAAGGGACTGCTTATTCAGTCTTCCCTGGTGCAAGAGGTGTTTGGCTGTGAAGACGCCAGAACAATGGCTCTGCTCCCAGGGCCTCAGTTTCCCAGTCAGAACAGACCTAGTCTCCAGAGCTCTCTGCTACAGAGAGCAGACATGGGGAAAATAGCTCTGAGGAGGGTTCCTTGAGGCTCCCTGCCTTGGGGAAGCCCTACCCGGGTGCTGGGGCCTAGGCACTGTGTGGCCTCTTTCACTGACTTTCCAGGTATCACTTCCCAGCCCCTTGTGATTTTCAGCCAGATGCAGCCTTGCAGGGTCTCTTCCTTAGAGTCAAAAAAGGTAGCCCAAGGGACTGCTTATTTCAGTCTTCCCCTGGTGCAAGAAGAGGTGTTTGGCTGTGAAGACGCCAGAACAATGGCTCTGCTCCCAGGGCCTCAGTTTCCCAGTCAGAACAGACCTAGTCTCCAGAGCTCTCTGCTACAGAGCAGACATGGGGAAATAGCTCTGAGGAGGGTTCCTTGAGGCTCCCTGCCTTGGGGAAGCCCTACCTGGGGTTTGGGGCCTAGGCACTGTGGCCTCTTTCACTGACTTTTTCCAGGTATCACTTCCCAGCCCCTTGTGATTTTCAGCCAGATGCAGCCTTGCAGGGTCTCTTCCTTAGAGTCAAAAAAGGTAGCCCAAGGGACTGCTGCTATTCAGTCTTCCCTGGTGCAAGAGGTGTTTGGCTGTGAAGACGCCAGAACAATGGCTCTGCTCCCAGGGCCTCAGTTTCTCAGTCAGAACAGACCTAGTCTCCAGAGCTCTCTGCTACAGAGCAGACATGGGGAAAAAAGCGCTGTGGAGGGTGCCTTCACGTTCCCTGGCACTGTCGAAGCCTTACCTGGGCTTTGGAGCCTAGGCACTGTGGCCTCTTTCACTGACTTTCCAGGTATCACTTCCCAGCCCCTTGTGATTTTCAGCCAGATGCAGCCCTTGCAGGGTCTCTTCCTTAGAGTCAAAAAAGGTAGCCCAAGGGACTGCTTATTCAGTCTTCCCTGGTGCAAGAGGTGTTTGGCTGTGAAGACGCCAGAACAATGGCTCTGCTCCCCAGGGCCTCAGTTTCCCAGTCAGAACAGACCTAGTCTCCAGAGCTCTCTGCTACAGAGCAGACATGGGGAAAAAGCTCTGTGGAGGGTGCCTTCAGTTCCAGGGCACTGTCGAAAGCCTTACCCGGGCTTTGGAGCCTAGGCACTGTGGCCTCTTTCACTGACTTTCCAGGTATCACTTCACTCCCAGCCCCTTGTGATTTTCAGCCAGATGCAGCCTTGCAGGGTCTCTTCCCTTAGAGTCAAAAAAGGTAGCCCAAGGGACTGCTTATTCAGTCTTCCCTGGTGCAAGAGGTGTTTGGCTGTGAAGACGCCAGAAACAATGGCTCTGCTCTCCCAGGGCCTCAGTTTCCCAGTCAGAACAGACCTAGTCTCCAGAGCTCTCTGCTACAGAGCAGACATGGGGAAAAAGCTCTGTGGAGGGTTTCCTTCACGTTCCCCTGGGCTTGGGAAGCCTTACCTGGGCTTTGGGAGCCTAGGCACTGTGGCCTCTTTCACTGACTTTCCAGGTATCACTTCCCAGCCCCTTGTGATTTTCAGCCAGATGCAGCCTTGCAGGGTCTCTTCCTTAGAGTCAAAAAAGGTAGCCCAAGGGACTGCTTATTCAGTCTTCCCTGGTGCAAGAGGTGTTTGGCTGTGAAGACGCCAGAAACAATGGCTCTGCTCCCAGGGCCTCAGTTTCCCAGTCAGAACAGACCTAGTCTCCAGAGCTCTCTGCTACAGAGCAGACATGGGGAAAAAAGCTCTGTGGAGGGTGCCTTCAGGTTCCAGGGCACTGTCGAAGCCTTACCTGGGTGCTTGGAGCCTAGGCACTGTGGCCTCTTTCACTGACTTTCCAGGTATCACTTCCCAGCCCCTTGTGATTTTCAGCCAGATGCAGCCTTGCAGGGTCTCTTCCTTAGAGTCAAAAAAAGGTAGCCCAAGGGACTGCTTATTCAGTCTTCCCTGGTGCAAGAGGTGTTTGGCTGTGAAGACGCCAGAACAATGGCTCTGCTCCCAGGGCCTCAGTTTCCCAGTCAGAACAGACCTAGTCTCCAGAGCTCTCTGCTACAGAGCAGACATGGGGAAAAAGCTCTGTGGAGGGTGCCTCACGTTCCAGGGCACTGTCGAAGCCTTACCTGGGTGCTTTGGAGCCTAGGCACTGTGGCCTCTTTCACTGACTTTCCAGGTATCACTTCCCAGCCCCTTGTGATTTTCAGCCAGATGCAGCCTTGCAGGGTCTCTTCCTTAGAGTCAAAAAAGGTAGCCCCAAGGGACTGCTTATTCAGTCTTCCCTGGTGCAAGAGGTGTTTGGCTGTGAAGACGCCAGAACAATGGCTCTGCTCCCAGGGCCTCAGTTTCCCCCAGTCAGAACAGACCTAGTCTCCAGAGCTCTCTGCTACAGAGCAGACATGGGGAAAAAAAGCGCTGTGGAGGGTTCCTTCAGGTTCCCTGGCACTGTCGAAGCCTTACCTGGGCTTTGGAGCCTAGGCACTGTGGCCTTTTCACTGACTTTCCAGGTATCACTTCCCAGCCCCTTGTGATTTTCAGCCAGATGCAGCCTTGCAGGGTCTCTTCCTTAGAGTCAAAAAAGGTAGCCCAAGGGGACTGCTTATTCAGTCTTCCCTGGTGCAAGAGGTGTTTGGCTGTGAAGACGCCAGAACAATGGCTCTGCTCCCAGGGCCTCAGTTTCCCAGTCAGAACAGACCTAGTCTCCAGAGCTCTCTGCTACAGAGCAGACATGGGGAAAAAGCGCTGTGGAGGGTTCCTTCAGGCTTCCAGGGCACTGTCGAAGCCCTTACCTGGGGCTTTGGAGCCTAGGCACTGTGGCCTCTTTCACTGACTTTCCAGGTATCACTTCCCAGCCCCTTGTGATTTTCAGCCAGATGCAGCCTTGCAGGGTCTCTTCCTTAGAGTCAAAAAAGGTAGCCCAAGGGACTGCTTATTCAGTCTTCCCTGGTGCAAGAGGTGTTTGGCTGTGAAGACGCCAGAACAATGGCTCTGCTCTCCCAGGGCCTCAGTTTCCCAGTCAGAACAGACCTAGTCTCCAGAGCTCTCTGCTACAGAGCAGACATGGGGAAAAAAGCGCTGTGGAGGGTGCCTTCACGTTCCCAGGGCACTGTCGAAGCCTTACCTGGGCTTTGGAGGCCTAGGCACTGTGGCCTCTTTCACTGACTTTCCAGGTATCACTTCCCAGCCCCTTGTGATTTTCAGCCAGATGCAGCCTTGCAGGGTCTCTTCCTTAGAGTCAAAAAAAGGTAGCCCAAGGGACTGCTTATTCAGTCTTCCCTGGTGCAAGAGGTGTTTGGCTGTGAAGACGCCAGAACAATGGCTCTGCTCCCAGGGCCTCAGTTTCCCAGTCAGAACAGACCTAGTCTCCAGAGCTCTCTGCTACAGAGCAGACATGGGGAAAAAGCGCTCTGAGGAGGGTGCCTTCACGTTCCAGGGCACTGTCGAAGCCTTACCTGGGTGCTTGGGCCTAGGCACTGTGGCCTCTTTCACTGACTTTCCAGGTATCACTTCCCAGCCCCTTGTGATTTTCAGCCAGATGCAGCCTTGCAGGGTCTCTTCCTTAGAGTCAAAAAAGGTAGCCCAAGGGACTGCTTATTCAGTCTTCCCTGGTGCAAGAGGTGTTTGGCTGTGAAGACGCCAGAACAATGGCTCTGCTCCCAGGGCCTCAGTTTCCCAGTCAGAACAGACCTAGTCTCCAGAGCTCTCTGCTACAGAGCAGACATGGGGAAATAGCTCTGAGTGAGGGTTCCTTGAGGTTCCAGGGCACTTGGGGAAGCCCTACCGTGGGCTTTGGAGCCTAGGCACTGTGGCCTCTTTCACTGACTTTCCAGGTATCACTTTCCAGCCCCTTGTGATTTTCAGCCAGACAATCAGTTAGACAGACTAGTCTCCAGGAGCTTTCTCTGCAAACAGGCAGGGACATGGGGAAAAAGCGCTGTGGAGGGTCCCGTCACGTTCCAGGGCACCTGTGTAGCCTTAGCTGAGCTTTGCATGCCTAGTGCACTGTGGCCTCTTTCACCTGACTTTCCCAGGTATCCACTACCAGCCCTTGTGATTTTCAAGCCAGATGCAGCCTTGCAGGGTCTCTTCCTTAGAGTCAAAAAAGGTAGCCCCAAGGGACTGCTTATTCAGGTCTTCCCTGGTGCAAGAGGTGTTTGGCTGTGAAGACGGCCAGAAACAATGGCTCTGCTCCAGGGCCTCAGTTTCCCAGTCCAGTCAGACTAGTCTCCCAGAGCTCCTATGCTACAGAGCAGACATGGGAAAAATGCGGCTTTGGAGGCGGTGCCTTTCACAGCTCGTCCACGGGCACCTGTCTAAACCTTACCTGGGCCTTGGAGCCTAGCACTGTGGCCTCTTTCATGACTT
>JAGTYA010001354.1:0-11736 GCA_024291935.2 Okapia johnstoni | reverse complement strand
TTTCCCTGGTGCAAGATGTGTTTTGCTGTGAAGACGCCAGAAACAATGGCTCTGCTCCCAGGCGCCTCTAGTTTTCCCAGTCAGAAACAGACCTAGTTCTCCAGAGCTCTCTGCTACAGAGCAGACATGGGGAGAAAAAGCGCTGTGGAGGGTGCCTTCACGTTCCCAGTGGCACTGTCGAAGCCTTACCTGGGGCTTTGGAGCCTAGGCACTGTGGCCTCTTTTCACTGACTTTCCAGGTATCACTTCCCAGCCCCCTTGTGATTTTCAGCCAGATGCAGCCTTGCCAGGGTCTCTTCCTTTAGAGTCAAAAATAGGTTTATAGCCCAAGGGACTGCTTATTCAGTCTTCCCTGGTGCAAGAGGTGTTTGGCTGTGAAGACGCCAGAACAATGGCTCTGTCTCCCAGGGCCCTCAGTTTCCCAGTGTCAGAACAGACCTAGTTCTCCAGAGCTCTCTGCTACAGAGCAGACATGGGGAAATAGCTCTGAGGAGGTTTCCTTGAGGTTCCCAGGCCTTGGGGAAGCCTTACCCTGGGTGCTGGGCCTAGGCACTGTGGCCTCTTTCACTGACTTTCCAGGTATCACTTCCCAGCCCCCATTGTGATTTTCAGCCAGATGCAGCCTTGCAAGGGAGGGTCTCTTCCTTAGAGTCAAAAAAGGTATAGCCCAAAGGGACTGCTTGGTGCCTTCACGTTCCAGGGCACTGTCGAAGCCTTACCTGGGCTTTGGAGCCCTAGGCACTGTGGCCTCTTTCACTGACTGACTTTCCAGGTATCACTTCCCAGCCCCTTGTGATTTTCAGCCAGATGCAGCCTTGCAGGGTCTCTTCCTTAGAGTCAAAAAAGTAGCCCAAGGGACTGCTTATTCAGTCTTCCCCTGGTGCAAGAGGTTTTTGGCTGTGAAGACGCCAGAACAATGGCTCTGCTCCCAGGGCCTCAGTTTCCCAGTCAGAACAGACCTAGTCTCCAGAGCTCTCTGCTACAGAGCAGACATGGGGAAAAAGCGCTGTGGAGGGTTGCCTTCACGTTCCAGGGCACTGTCGAAGCCTTACCTGGGCTTTGGAGCCTAGGCACTGTGGCCTCTTTCACTGACTTTCCAGGTATCACTTCCCAGCCCCTTGTGATTTTCAGCCAGATGCAGCCTTGCAGGGTCTCTTCCTTAGAGTCAAAAAAGGTAGCCCAAGGGACTGCTTATTCAGTCTTCCCTGGTGCAAGAGGTGTTTGGCTGTGAAGACGCCAGAACAATGGCTCTGCTCCCAGGGCCTCAGTTTCCCAGTCAGAAACAGACCTAGTCTCCAGAGCTCTCTGCTACAGAGCAGACATGGGGAAAAAGCGCTGAGGAGGGTTCCTTGAGGCTCCCTGCCTGTGGGGAAGCCTTACCTGGGCTTTGGGGCCTAGGCACTGTGGCCTCTTTCACTGACTTTCCAGGTATCACTTCCCAGCCCCTTGTGATTTTCAGCCAGATGCAGCCTTGCAGGGTCTCTTCCTTAGAGTCAAAAAAGGTAGCCCAAGGGACTGCTTATTCAGTCTTCCCTGGTGCAAGAGGTGTTTGGCTGTGAAGACGCCAGAACAATGGCTCTGCTCCCAGGGCCTCAGTTTCCCAGTCAGAACAGACCTAGTCTCCAGAGCTCTCTGCTACAGAGCAGACATGGGGAAAAAGCGCTGTGGAGGGTGCCTTCACGTTCCAGGGCACTGTCGAAGCCTTACCTGGGCTTTGGAGCCTAGGCACTGTGGCCTCTTTCACTGACTTTCCAGGTATCACTTCCCAGCCCCTTGTGATTTTCAGCCAGATGCAGCCTTGCAGGGTCTCTTCCTTAGAGTCAAAAAAGGTAGCCCAAGGGACTGCTTATTCAGTCTTCCCTGGTGCAAGAGGTGTTTGGCTGTGAAGAGGGAAGCCCTTGAGGTTCCCTGGTTGGTGAAAAAAAGCCCTACTCGGTTGGTGGGGCCTAGGCAGTGGCTTCTTCCACTGACTTTCCAGGTAGCACTTTCCAGCCCCTTATGATTTTCAGCCAGATGCAGCCTTGCAGGGTCTCTTCCTTAGAGTCAAAAAAGGTAGCCCAAGGGAGTGCTTATTCAGGCTTCCCTGGTACAAGTGGTTTTTGTCTGTTAAGAAGCCAAAACAATGGGTCTGCTCCCAAGGCCTCAGTTTCCCCGTCAAAACAGACCTAGTCTCCAGAGCTCTCTGCTACAGAGCACACATGGGGCAATAGCTCTGAGGAGGGTTCCTTGAGGTTCCCTGGCTTGGGGATCCCCTACCCGGGTGGTGCGGCCTAGGCACTGTGGCTTCTTCCACTGACTTTCCACGTAGCACTTTCCAGCCCGTTGTGATTTTCAGCCTAAGGCAGCCTTGCAGGGTCTCTTCTTAGAGTCATAAAAGGTAGCCCAAGGGAGTGCTTATTCAACCTTCCCTGGTGCAAGAGGTGTTTGTCTGTTAAGTAGCCACAACAATGGGTCTGCTCCCAGGGCCTCAGATTCCCAGACAGAACAGACCTAGTATCCAGAGCTCTCTGCTACAGAGCACACATGTGGCAATAGATCTTAGGAGTGATCCTTGAGGTTCCCTGGCTTGGGGAAGCCCTACTCGGTTGGTGGGGCCTAGGCAGTGGCTTCTTCCACTGACTTTCCAGGTAGCACTTTCCAGCCCCTTGTGATTTTCAGCCAAAGGCAGCCTGGCAGGGTCTCTTCTTAGAGTCATAAAAGGTAGCCCAAGGGAGTGCTTATTCAAGCTTCCCTGGTGCAAGAGGTGTTTGTCTGTTAAGAAGCCACAACAATGGGTCTGATCCCAGGGCCTCAGTTTCCCAGTCAGAACAGACCTAGTCTCCACAGCTCTCTGATACAGAGCACACATGTGGCAATAGCTCTGAGGAGTGTTCCTTGAAGTTCCCTGGCTTGGGGAAGCCCTACCTCGGCGGTGGCACCTAGGCACTGTGATCTCTTCCACTGACTTTCCAGGTAGCACTTTCCAGCCCCTTGTGATTTTCAGCAAAAACGCAGCCTGGCAGGGTCTCTTCCTTAGAGTCATAAAAAGTAACCCAAGGGAGTGCTTATTCAAGCTTCCCTGGTGCAAGAGGTGTTTGTCTGTTAAGAAGCCACAACAATGGGTCTTCTCCCAGGGCCTAAGTTTCCCAGCCAGAACAGACCTAGTCTCCAGAGCTCTCTGCTACAGAGCACACATCTGGCAACAGCTCTGAGGCGTGTTCCTTGAGTTTCCCCCGCTTGGGGAAGCCCTACCCGGGCGGTGGGGCCTAGGCACTGTGGGCTCTTCCCCTGACTTTCCAGGTAGCCCTTTCCAGCCCCTTGTGATTTTCAGCCAAAGGCAGCCTGGCAGAGTCTCTTCCTTAGAGTCATAAAAGGTAGCCCAAAGGAGTGCTTATTCAGGCTCCCCTGGTGCAAGAGGTGTTTGTCTGTTAAGAAGCCACAACAATGGATCTGCTCCCAGGGCCTCAGTTTCCCAGTCAGAACAGACCTAGTAGTCTCCAGAGCTGGCTGCTACAGAGCACACATGGGGCAACAGCTCTGAGGAGTGTTCCTTGATGTTCCCTGGCTTGGGGAAGCTCTTCCCGGGCGGTGGGGCCTAGGCACTGTGGCCTCTTCCACTGACTTTCCAGGTAGCACTTTCCAGCCCCTTGTGATTTTCAGCAAAAACGCAGCCTGGCAGGGTCTCTTCCTTAGAGTCATAAAAAGTAACCCAAGGGAGTGCTTATTCAAGCTTCCCTGGTGCAAGAGGTGTTTGTCTGTTAAGAAGCCACAACAATGGGTCTTCTCCCAGGGCCTAAGTTTCCCAGCCAGAACAGACCTAGTCTCCAGAGCTCTCTGCTACAGAGCACACATCTGGCAACAGCTCTGAGGCGTGTTCCTTGAGTTTCCCCCGCTTGGGGAAGCCCTACCCGGGCGGTGGGGCCTAGGCACTGTGGCCTCTTCCACTGACTTTCCAGGTAGCACTTTTCAGGCCCTTGTAATTTTCAGCCAAAGACAGCCTGGCAGGGTCTCTTCCTCAGAGTCATAAAAGGTAGCCCAAGGGAGTGCTCATTCAAGCTTCCCTGGTGCAAAGGTGTTTGTCTGTTAAGAAGCCACAGCAATGGGTCTGTTCCGAGGGCCTCAGTTTCCAGTCAGAAAAGACCTAGTAGTCTCCAGAGCCCTCTGATACAGAGCACACATAGGGCAATAGCTCTGAGGAGTGTTTCTTGAGGTTCCCTGGCTTGCGGAAGCCCTTCCCGGGCGGTAGGGCCTAGGCACTGTGGCCTCTTCCACTGAATTTCCAGGTAGCACTTTCCAGCCCCTTGTGATTTTCAGCCAAAGACAGCCTGGCAGGCAGGGTCTCTTTCTTACAGCCATAAGAGGTCACCCAAGGGAGTGCTTATTCAGGCTTCCCTGGTACAAGAGGTTTTTGTCTGTTAAGAAGCCACAACAATGGGTCTGCTCCCAGGGCCTCAGTTTTCCCGACAGAACAGACCTAGTCTCCAGAGCTCTCTGCTACAGAGCACACATGGAGCAATAGCTCTGAGGAGTGTTCCTTGAGGTTCCCTGGCTTGGGGAAGCCCTACCCGGGCGGTGCGGCCTAGGCACTGTGGCCTCTTCCACTGACTTTCCCCGGCCTAGGCACTGTGGCCTCTTCCCCTGACTTTCCACGTAGCACTTTCCAGCCACTTGTGATTTTCAGCCAAAGGTAGTCTGGCAGGGTCTCTTCCTTAGAGTCATAAAAGGTAGCCCAAGGGAGTGCTTATCCAATCTTCCCTGGCGAAACAGGTGTTCCCTGTTATGAAGGGACAACAATGGGTTTGCCTTCAGGCCTCAGTTTCCTAGTCAGACCAGGCCTAGTATCCAGAGCTCTCTGCTACAGAGCACACATGGGGCATTAGCTCTGAGGAGGGTGCCTTGACGTTCACGGGCTTGGGGAAGCCCTACCGGGGCGGTGGGGCCTAGGCACAATGGCCCCTACCACTGACTTTCCAGCTAGCACTTTCCAGCCCCTTGTGATTTTCAACCAAATGGAGCCTGGCAGGGTCTCTTCCTTAGAGTCATAAAAGATAGCCCAAGGGAGTGCTTATTCAGACTTCCCTGGTGCAAGAGGTGTTTGTCTGTTAAGTAGCCACAACAATGGGTCTGCCCCCAGGGCCTCAGTTTCCCAGTCAGAACAGACCTAGTAGTCTCCAGAGCTGGCTGCTACAGAGCAGACATGGGGCAATAGCTCTGAGGAGTGTTCCTTGAGATTTCCTGGCTTGGGGAAGCCCTACTCGGGTGGTGGGGCCTAGGCACTGTGATCTCTTCCACTGACTTTCCAGGTAGCACTTTCCAGCCCCTTGTGATTTTCAGCCAAAAGGCAGCCTGGCAGGGTCTCTTCCTTAGAGTCATAAAAGGTAGCCCAAGGGAGTGCTTATTCAAGCTTCCCTGGTGCAAGAGGTGTTTGTCTGTTAAGAAAGCCACAACAATGGGTCTGCTCCCAGGGCCTCAGTTTCCCAGTCAGAACAGACCTAGTCTCCAGAGCTCTCTGCTACAGAGCACACATGGGGCAATAGCTCTGAGGAGTGTTCCTTGAGGTTCCCTGGCTTGGGGAAGCCTACCTGGGCGGTGGGGCCTAGGCACTGTGGCCTCTTTCACTGACTTTCCCAGGTAGCACTTTCCAGCCCCTTGTGATTTTCAGCCAAAAGCAGCCTGGCAGGGTCTCTTCCTTAGAGCCATAAAAGGTAACCCAAGGGAGTGCTTATTCAAGCTTCCCTGGTGCAAGAGGTGTTTGTGTCTGTTAAGAAGCCACAACAATGGGTCTGCTCCCAGGGCCTCAGTTTCCCAGTCAGAACAGACCTAGTCTCCAGAGCTCTCTGCTACAGAGCACACACATGGGGCAATAGCTCTGAGGAGTGTTCCTTGAGGTTCCCTGGCTTGGGGAAGCCCTACCCGGGTGGTGGGGCTAGGCAGGCACTGTGGCCTCTTCCACTGACTTTCCAGGTAGCACTTTCCAGCCCCTTGTGATTTTCAGCCAAAAGCAGCCTGGCAGGGTCTCTTCCTTAGAGTCATAAAAGGTAGCCCAAGGGAGTGCTTATTAAAGCTTCCCTGGTGCAAGAGGTGTTTGTCTGTTAAGAAGCCACAACAATGGGTCTGCTCCCAGGGCCTCAGTTTCCCAGTCAGAACAGACCTAGTCTCTCCAGAGCTCTCTGCTACAGAGCACACATGGGGCAATAGCTCTGAGGAGTGTGCCTTGAGGTTCCCCCTGCTTGGGGAAGCCCTACCCGGGCGGTGGGGCCTAGGCACTGTGGCCTCTTTCACTGACTTTCCAGGTAGCACTTTCCAGCCCCTTGTGATTTTCAGCCAAAGGCAGCCTGGCAGGGTCTCTTTTCCTTAGAGTCATAAAAGGTAGCCCAAGGGAGTGCTTATTCAGGCTTCCCCTGGTGCAAGAGGTGTTTGTCTGTTAAGAAGCCACAAACAATGGGTCTGCTCCCAGGGCCTCAGTTTCCCAGTCAGAACAGACCTAGTCTCCAGAGCTCTCTCTGCTACAGAGCACACATGGGGCAATAGCTCTGAGGAGTGTTCCTTGAGGTTCCCTGGCTTGGGGAAGCCCTACCCGGGCGGTGGTGGGGCCTAGGCACTGTGGCCTCTTCCACTGACTTTCCAGGTAGCACTTTCCAGCCCCTTGTGATTTTCAGCCAAATGCAGCCTGGCAGGGTCTCTTCCTTAGAGTCATAAAAGGTAGCCCAAGGGAGTGCTTATTCAGTCTTCCCTGGTGCAAGAGGTGTTTGTCTGTTATTAAGAACCCACAACAATGGGTCTGCTCCCAGGGCCTCAGTTTCCCAGTCAGAACAGACCTAGTCTCCAGAGCTCTCTGCTACAGAGCACACATGGGGCAATAGCTCTGAGGAGGGTTCCTTGAGGTTCCCTGGCTTGGGGAAGCCCTACCCGGGCGGTGGGGCCTAGGCACTGTGGCCTCTTTCCACTGACTTTCCAGGTAGCACTTTCCAGCCCCTTGTGATTTTCAGCCAAATGCAGCCTGGCAGGGTCTCTTCCTTAGAGTCATAAAAGGGTAGCCCAAGGGAGTGCTTATTCAGGCTTCCCTGGTGCAAGAGGTGTTTGTCTGTTAAGAAGCCACAACAATGGGTCTGCTCCCAGGGCCTCAGTTTCCCAGTCAGAACAGACCTAGTCTCCAGAGCTCTCTGCTACAGAGCACACATGGGGCAATAGCTCTGAGGAGTGTTCCTTGAGGTTCCCTGGCTTGGGGAAGCCCTACCCGGGCGGTGGGGCCCTAGGCACTGTGGCCTCTTTCCACTGACTTTCCAGGTAGCACTTTCCAGCCCCTTGTGATTTTCAGCCAAAGGCAGCCTGGCAGGGTCTCTTCCTTAGAGTCATAAAAGGTAGCCCAAGGGAGTGCTTATTCAGTCTTCCCTGGTGCAAGAGTTGTTTTGTCTGTTAAGAAGCCACAACAATGGGTCTGCTCCCAGGGCCTCAGTTTCCCAGTCAGAACAGACCTAGTCTCCAGAGCTCTCTGCTACAGAGCACACATGGGGCAAATAGCTCTGAGGAGTGTTCCTTGAGGTTCCCTGGCTTGGGGAAGCCCTACCCGGGTGGTGGGGCCTAGGCACTGTGGCCTCTTCCACTGACTTTCCAGGTAGCACTTTCCAGCCCCTTGTGATTTTCAGCCAAATGCAGCCTGGCAGGGTCTCTTCCTTAAAGTCATAAAAAGGTAGCCCAAGGGAGTGCTTATTCAAGCTTCCCTGGTGCAAGAGGTGTTTGTCTGTTAAGAAGCCACAACAATGGGTCTGATCCCAGGGCCTCAGTTTCCCAGTCAGAACAGACCTAGTCTCCAGAACTCTCTGCTACAGAGCACACATGGGGCAATAGCTCTGAGGAGTGTTCCTTGAGGTTCCCTGGCTTGGGGAAGCCCTACCCCTGCGGTGGCACCTAGGCACTGTGATCTCTTCCACTGACTTTCCAGGTAGCACTTTCCAGCCCCTTGTGATTTTCAGCCAAAGGCAGCCTGGCAGGGTCTATTCCTTAGAGTCATAAAAGGTAACCCCAAGGGAGTGCTTATTCAAGCTTCCCTGGTGCAAGAGGTGTTTGTCTGTTAAGAAGGCACAACAATGGGTCTGCTCCCAGGGTCTCAGTTTCCCAGTCAGAACAGACCTAGAAGTCTCCAGAGCTCTCTGCTATGGAGCACACATGGGGCAATAGCTCTGAGGAGTGTTTTTTTGAGGTTCCCTGGCTTGGGGAATCCCTATCCGGGCGGTGGGGCCTAGGCACACTGTGGCCTCTTCCACTGACTTTCCAGGTAGTACTTTCCAGCCCCTTGTGATTTTCAGCCAAAGACAGCCTGGCAGGGTCTCTTTCTTACAGTCATAAAAGGTAACCCCAAGGGAGTCCTTATTCAGGCTTCCCTGGTACAAGAGGTTTTTGTCTGTTAAAAAGCCACAACAATGGGTCTGCTCCCAGGGCCTCAGTTTCCCCGTCAGAACAGACCTAGTCTCCAGAGCTCTCTGCTACAGAGCACACATGGGGCAATAGCTCTGAGGAGTGTTCCTTGAGGTTCCCTGGCTTGGGCAAGCCCTACCCGGGCGGTGCGGCCTAGGCACTGTGGCCTCTTCCACTGACTTTCCACGTAGCACTTTTCAGCCACTTGTGATTTTCAGCCCCAGTGCCGCCTGGCAGGTTCTCTTCCTTAGAGTCATAAAAGGTAGCCCAAGGGAGTGCTTATCCAATCTTCCTTGGTGAAACAGGTGTTTGCTGTTAAGAAGTCACAACAATGGGTTTGCTCCCAGGCCTCAGGGTCCTAGTCAGACCAGGCCTAGTCTCCAGAGCTCTGTGCTACAGAGCACACATGGGGCAAATAGCTCTGAGGAGGGTGCCTTGATGTTCACGGGCTTGGGGAAGCCCTACCGGGGCGGGGGGGGGCCTAGGCACTGTGGCCCCTACCACTGACTTTCCAGCTAGCACTTTCCAGCCCCTTGTGATTTTCAAGCCAAATGGAGCCTGGCAAGGTCTCTTCTTCTTAGAATCATAAAAGATAGCCCAAGGGAGTGCTTATTCAGGCTTCCCTGGTGCAAGAGGTGTTTGTCTGTTAAGAAGGCACAACAATGGGTCTGATCCCAGGGCCTCAGTTTCCCAGTCAGAACAGACCTAGTCTCCAGAGCTCTCTGCTACAGAGCACACATGGGGCAATAGCTCTGAGGAGTGTTCCTTGAGGTTCCCTGGCTTGGAGGAAGCCCTACCCGGGCGGTGGGGGCCTAGGCACTGTGGCCTCTTCCACTGACTTTCCAGGTAGCACTTTCCAGCCCCTTGTGATTTTCAGCCAAAGGCAGCCTGGCAGGGTCTCTTCCTTAGAGTCATAAAAGGTAGCCCAAGGGAGTGCTTATTCAGGCTTCCCTGGTGCAAGAGGTGTTTGTGTGTTAAGTAGCCACAACAATGGGTCTGCTCCCAGGGCCTCAGTTTCCCAGTCAGAACAGACCTACTCTCCACAGCTCTCTGATACAGAGCACACATGGGGCAATAGCTCTGAGGAGTGTTCCTTGAGGTTCCCTGGCTTGGGGAAGCCCTACCCGGGCGGTGGGGGCCTAGGCACTGTGGCCTCTTCCACTGACTTTCCAGGTAGCACTTTCCAGCCCCTTGTGATTTTCAGCCAAAGGCAGCCTGGCAGGGTCTCTTCCTTAGAGTCATAAAAGGTAGCCCAAGGGAGTGCTTATTCAGGCTTCCCTGGTGCAAGAGGTGTTTGTCTGTTAAGAAGCCACAACAATGGGTCTGCTCCCAGGGGCCTCAGTTTTCCCAGTCAGAACAGACCTAGTCTCCAGAGCTCTCTGCTACAGAGCACACATGGGGGGGCAATAGCTCTGAGGAGTGTTCCTTGAGGTTCCCTGGCTTGGGGAAGCCCTACCCGGGCGGTGGTGGGGCCTAGGCACTGTGGCCTCTTCCACTGACTTTCCAGGTAGCACTTTCCAGCCCCTTGTGATTTTCACGCCAAAGGCAGCCTGGCAGGGTCTCTTCCTTAGAGTCATATAAAAGGTAGCCCAAGGGAGTGCTTATTCAGGCTTCCCTGGTGCAAGAGTGTTTGTCTGTTAAGAAGCCACAACAATGGGTCTGCTCCCAGGGCCTCAGTTTTCCCAGTCAGAACAGACCTAGTCTCCAGAGCTCTCTGCTACAGAGCACACACATGGGCAATTGCTCTGAGGAGTGTTCCTTGAGGTTCCCTGGCTTGGGGAAGCCCTACCCGGGCGGTGGGGCCTAGGCACTGTGGCCTCTTCCACTGACTTTCCAGGTAGCACTTTCCAGCCCCTTGTGATTTTCAGTTAAAGGCAGCCTGGCAGGGTCTCTTCCTTAGAGTCATAAAAGGTAGCCCAAGGGAGTGCTTATTCAGGCTTCCCTGGTGCAAGAGGTGTTTGTCTGTTAAGAAGCCACAACAATGGGTCTGCTCCCAGGGATTCAGTTTCCCAGTCAGAACATACCTAGTCTCCAGAGCTCACTGTTACAGAGCACACATGGGGCAATAGCTCTGAGGAGTGTTCCTTGAGGTTCCCTGGCTTGGGGAAGCCCTACCCGGGTGGTGGGGCCTAGGCACTGTGGCCTCTTCCACTGACTTTCCAGGTAGCACTTTCCAGCCCCTTGTGATTTTCAGCCAAAGGCAGCCTGGCAGGGTCTATTCCTTAGAGTCATAAAAGGTAGCCCAAGGGAGTGCTTATTCAGGCTTCCCTGGTGCAAGAGGTGTTTGTCTGTTAAGAAGCCACAACAATGGGTCTGCTCCCAGGGAATCAGTTTCACAGTCAGAACAGACCTAGACTCCAGAACTCTCTGCTACAGAGCACACATGGGGCAATAGCTCTGAGGAGTGTTCCTTGAGGTTCCCTGGCCTTGGGGAAGCCCTGCCCGGGCTGTGGGGCCTAGGCACTGTGGCCTCTTCCACTGACTTTCCAGGTAGTACTTTCCAGCCCCTTGTGATTTTCAGCCAAATGCAGCCTGGCAGTGTCTCTTCCTTAAAGTCATAAAAGGTAGCCCAAGGGAGTGTTTATTCAAGCTTCCCTGGTGCAACAGGTGTTTGTCTGTTAAGAAGCCACAAGAATGGGTCTGATCCCAGGGCCCTCAGTTTCCCAGTCAGAACAGACCTAGTCTCTCAGAACTCTCTGCTACAGAGCACACATGGGGCAATAGCTCTGAGGAGTGTTCCTTGAGGTTCCCTGGCTTGGGGAAGCCCTACCCCTGCGGTGGGACCTAGGCACTGTGGCCTCTTTCCACACTGACTTTCCAGTAGCACTTTCCAGCCCCTTGTGATTTTCAGCCAAAAGGCAGCCTTGGCAGGGTCTCTTCCTTAGAGTCACAATAGCTTGGGAGGAGTGTTCCTTGAGGTTCCCTGGCTTGGGGAAAGCCCTACCCGGGCGGTGGGGACTAGGCACTGTGGCCTCTTCCACTGACTTTCCACGTAGCACTTTCCAGCCCCTTGTGATTTTTCAGCCAAAGGCAGTCCTGGCCAGGGTCTCTTTCTTAGAGTCATAAAAGGTAGCCCAAAGGGAGTGCTTATTCAATCTTCCCTGGTGCAAAGGTTAGGTTTTTGTCTGTTAAGAAGGTCACAACAATGGGTTTGCCCTCCAGAGGGCCTCAGTTTCCCAGTCAGAAAAGACCTAGTACCTAGTCTCCAGAGCTTCTCTGCTACAGAGCACACATGGGGCGCAATAGCTCTGAGGAGGGAGTGTTTCTTGAGGTTCCCTGGCTTGGGGGTAGCCCTACCCGGGGCGGCCTTGGTGGAGGCCTAGGCACTGTGGCCTCTTACAC
>JAGTYA010001353.1:0-11786 GCA_024291935.2 Okapia johnstoni | reverse complement strand
ACCTGTGGGGTGGCCTCCAGGGAGTCGAGGGGACTCAGCCTTTCTCTCCGGTCACAGCCAAGGGCAATCGGGCTTCCCCTCGAATGCAGGGGGCGAAGGTCGTGCTTTTCCGCGCGCGGCGCAGGGGGAAGCGGGGGGTGGCCTCTCTGAATCGGGGGCGTGGCGCCTCGGGGAGCCTCTCTTGTTGCCTCTGAGAAGTCCAGGCCTCCTTTGACATCGCCAGGGGCTGCTGGGCTTTCCCCTCGCCTCACGTCCAGGGAACTGGACTCGCTTGCCGATGGGGGTTCCTCGGGGACCTTTGGTCTTGCGGCCGGAACTGGCCCCTTGGGGCCTCTTCTCGAACCTCAGGAGAGGGCGAGAGTCCCGCTCTGGAGGTGCGAGGGAATGTAGGGATTGCGATGGCATTCAGGAAGGGGATTGGACCCCCCTTTCGAGAGGAGAGGGCCGACGGCGACGGGGGGCCCCTCGCGAGCGGCCTCTGGAGACTCAGGGTTCCGCTCGCCTGTGGACACGGGTATCCCAGGGAACCTCTGGGGGCGCCTAGAGGGAGTCCAGCCTCCGTTGCAGCGCCAGAGAGAAGGCAGGACGGCTCTCGCGTCGCTGCAGATCCCCAAGGGCCCCGTCTCGCAAGGAGGGGGCCCGGGGGACGCCCTCGCGGTGTGGCGGGAAGCCCCGCTTTCTTGGCAGGTTGGCCCGGGGATCTCGGGGGGACACCTGGAGTCGCCCGCAAGGAGTCAAGCCCCGTTCGGAGCCGGAACAGGTGCCGGGGGCATGCTCTCCATGCCCCTGCAAGGGAAAAGCGCCTCCTCCCTCTATGGGCGTGGCCTCACGGGGTGTTCTCTCGACTTGCGGCGGTGCATTCTCGAGTTGCGGCGGGTACCCCGGCCCGTCTCCCCCCCGTTAGCCCAGCGGGGTCGCCATGCCTCCTTTCGAGCGGACAGGGGCCCGAGCAGCCTCGGGATTCGCCAGGAGGCGCTGCAGCGCCCTGGGTCCGCGTCAGGCATGGAGCTAGGACCCTCGGGGGTCCCCCGGAGGGGGAGGGGGACAGGTATAACTGGCACCTGTGGGGGGTGGCCTCCAGGGAGTCGAAGGGGACTCAGCCTTTCTCTCCGGTCACAGCCAAGGGCAATCGGGCTTCCCCTCGAATGCAGGGGCGAAGGTCGTGCTTTTCCGCGCGGCGCAGGGGGAAGCGGGGGTGGCCTCTCTGAATCGGGGGCGTGCGCCTCGGGGAGCCTCTCTTGTTGCCCTCTGAGAAGTCCAGGCCTCCTTTGACATCGCCAGGGGCTGCTGGGCTTCCCCCTCGCCTCACGTCCAGTCCAGGGAACTGGACTCGCTTGCCCGATGGGGGGGTCCTCGGGGACCTTTGGTCTTGCGGCCGGAACTGGCCCCTTGGGGCCTCTTCTCGAACCTCAGGAGAGGCGAGAGTCCCGCTCTGGAGGTGCGAGGGAATGTAGGGATTGCGATGGCATTCAGGAAGGGGATTGGACCCCCCCTTTCGAGAGGAGGGCCGACGGCGACGGGGGGGGCCCCTCGCGAGCGGCCTCTGGAGACTCAGGGTTCCGCTCGCCTGTGGACACGGGTATCCCAGGGAACCTCTGGGGGCGCCTAGAGGGAGTCCAGCCTCCGTTGCAGCGCCAGAGAGAAGGCAGGACGGCTCTCGCGTCGCTGCAGATCCCAAGGGCCCCGTCTCGCAAGGAGGGGGGCCCGGGGGACGCCCTCGCGGTGTGGCGGGAAGCCCCGCTTTCTTGGCAGGTTTGGCCCGGGGATCTCGGGGGACACCTGGAGTCGCCCGCAAGGAGTCAAGCCCCGTTCGGAGCCGGAACAGGTGCCGGGGGCATGCTCTCCATGCCCTGCAAGGGAAAAGCGCCTCCTCCCCCCTCTATGGGCGTGGCCTCACGGGGGGGGGTGTTCTCGACTTGCGGCGGTGCATTCTCGAGTTGCGGCGGGTACCCCCCCGGCCCGTCCTCCCCCGTTAGCCCAGCGGGGGTCGCCATGCCTCCTTTCGAGCGGACAGGGGCCCGAGCAGCCTCGGGATTCGCCAGGAGGCGCTGCTGCAGCAGCCCCTGGGTCCGCGTCAGGCATGGAGCTAGGATACTCGGGGGTCCCGGACGGGGGGGGGGAGGGGACTGTTAGGTATAACGAGGCAGACCTGTGGGGTGGCTCCAGGGAGTCTGAGGGGACTCAGCCTTTTCTTCTCGGGGTCACAGCAAGGGCAATCGGGCTTCCCCTCGAATGCAGGGGTCGTAGCAGGTCGTGCTTTTTCCGCGTGGCGGGATTGCGATGGCATTCATGGAAGGGGATTGGACCCCCCTTTCGAGAGGAGGGGCCGACGGCGACGGGGGGCCCCTCGCGAGCGGCCTCTGGAGACTCAGGGTTTCCGCTCGCCTGTGGACACGGGTATCCCAGTGGAACCTCTGGGGGCGCCTAGAGGGAGTCCAGCCTCCGTTGCAGCGCCAGAGAGAAGGCAGGACGGCTCTCGCGTCGCTGCAGATCCCAAGGGCCCCGTCTCGCAAGGAGGGGGGCCCGGGGGACGCCCTCGCGGTGTGGCGGGAAGCCCCGCTTTCTTGGCAGGTTGGCCCGGGGATCTCGGGGGACACCTGGAGTCGCCCGCAAGGAGTCAAGCCCCGTTCGGTAGCCGGAACAGGTGCCGGGGCATGCTCTCCATGCCCTGCAAGGGAAAAGCGCCTCCTCCCTCTATGGGCGTGGCCTCACGGGGGTGTTCTCGACTTGCGGCGGTGCATTCTCGAGTTGCGGCGGGTACCCCGGCCCGTCTCCCCCGTTAGCCCAGCGGGGTCGCCATGCCTCCTTTCGAGCGGACAGGGGCCCGAGCAGCCTCGGGATTCGCCAGGAGGCGCTGCAGCGCCCTGGGTCCGCGTCAGGCATGGAGCTAGGACCCTCGGGGGTCCCCGGAGGGGGGGAGGGGACAGGTATAACTGGCACCTGTGGGGTGGCCTCCAGGGAGTCGAGGGGACTCTCAGCCTTTCTCTCCCGGTCACAGCCAAGGGCAATCGGGCTTCCCCTCGAATGCAGGGGCGAAGGTCGTGCTTTTCCCCCGCGGCGCAGGGGGAAGCGGGGTGGCCCTCTCTGAATCGGGGGCGTGGCGCCTCGGGGAGCCTCTCTTGTTGCCTCCTGAGAAGTCCAGGCCTCCTTTGACATCGCCAGGGGCTGCTGGGCTTCCCCCTCGCCTCACGTCCAGGGAACTGGACTCGCTTGCCGATGGGGGTTCCTCGGGGACCTTTGGTCTTGCGGCCGGAACTGGCCCCTTGGGGGCCTCTTCTCGAACCTCAGGAGAGGCGAGAGTCCCGCTCTGGAGGTGCGAGGGAATGGTAGGGATTGCGATGGCATTCAGGAAGGGGATTGGACCCCCCTTTCGAGAGGAGGGGGCCGACGGCGACGGGGGGCCCCTCGCGAGCGGCCTCTGGAGACTCAGGGTTCCGCTCGCCTGTGGACACGGGTATCCCAGGGAACCTCTGGGGGCGCCTAGAGGGAGTCCAGCCTCCGTTGCAGCGCCAGAGAGAAGGCAGGACGGCTCTCGCGTTCGCTGCAGATCCCCAAGGGCCCCGTCTCGCAAGGAGGGGGGCCCGGGGGACGCCCTCGCGGTGTGGCGGGAAGCCCCGCTTTCTTGGCAGGTTGGCCCGGGGATCTCGGGGGACACCTGGAGTCGCCCGCAAGGAGTCAAGCCCCGTTCGGAGCCGGAACAGGTGCCGGGGCATGCTCTCCATGCCCTGCAAGGGAAAAGCCGCCTCCTCCCTCTATGGGCGTGGCCTCACGGGGGTGTTCTCGACTTGCGGCGGTGCATTCTCGAGTTGCGGCGGGTACCCCCTAACGGCCCGTCTCCCCCGTTAGCCCAGCGGGGTCGCCATGCCTCCTTTCGAGCGGAACAGGGGCCCGGAGCCAGCCTCGGGGATTCGCCAGGAGGCGCTGCAGCGCCCTGGGTCCGCGTCAGGCATGGAGCTAGGACCCTCGGGGGTCCCCGGAGGGGGGGGAGGGGACAGGTATAACTGGCACCTGTGGGGGTGGCCTCCAGGGAGTCGAGGGGACTCAGCCTTTCTCTCCGGTCACAGCCAAGGGCAATCGGGCTTCCCCTCGAATGCAGGGGCGAAGGTCGTGCTTTTTTCCGCGCGGCGCAGGGGGAAGCGGGGGTGGCCTCTCTGAAATCGGGGGGCGTGGCGCCTCGGGGGAGCCTCTCTTGTTGCCTCTGAGAAGTCCAGGCCTCCTTTGACATCGCCAGGGGCTGCTGGGCTTCCCCTCGCCTCACGTCCAGGGAACTGGACTCGCTTGCCGATGGGGGTTCCTCGGGGGACCTTTGGTCTTGCGGCCGGAACTGGCCCCTTGGGGCCTCTTCTCGAACCCTCAGGAGAGGCGAGAGTCCCCGCTCTGGAGGTGCGAGGGAATGTAGGGATTGCGATGGCATTTCAGGAAGGGGAATGGACCCCCCTTTCGAGAGGAGGGGCCGACGGCGACGGGGGCCCCTCGCGAGCGCCTCTGGAGACTCAGGTTCCGCTCGCCTGTGGACACGGGTATCCCAGGGAACCTCTGGGGGCGCCTAGAGGGAGAGTCCAGCCTCCGTTGCAGCGCCAGAGAGAAGGCAGGACGGCTCTCGCGTCGCTGCAGATCCCAAGGGCCCCGTCTCGCAAGGAGGGGGGCCCGGGGAGACGCCCTCGCGGTGTGGCGGGAAGCCCCGCTTTCTTGGCAGGTTGGCCCGGGGATCTCGGGGGACACCTGGAGTCGCCCGCAAGGAGTCAAGCCCCGTTCGGAGCCGGAACAGGTGCCGGGGCATGCTCTCCATGCCCTGCAAGGGAAAAGCGCCCTCCCTCCCTCTATGGGCGTGGCCTCACGGGGGTGTTCTCGACTTTGCGGCGGTGCATTCTCGAGTTGCGGCGGCGTACCCCGGCCCGTCTCCCCCGTTAGCCCAGCGGGGTCGCCATGCCTCCTTTCGAGCGGACAGGGGCCCGAGCAGCCTCGGGATTCGCCAGGAGGCGCTGCAGCGCCCCTGGGTCCGCGTCAGGCATGGAGCTAGGACCCTCGGGGGTCCCCGGAGGGGGGGAGGGGACAGGTATAACTGGCACCTGTGGGGTGGCCTCCAGGGAGTCGAGGGGACTCAGCCTTTCTCTCCGGTCACAGCCAAGGGCAATCGGGCTTCCCCTCGAATGCAGGGGCGAAGGTCGTTGCTTTTTCCGCGCGGCGCAGGGGGAAGCGGGGGTGGCCTCTCTGAATCGGGGGCGTGCGCCTCGGGGAGCCTCTCTTGTTGCCTCTGAGAAGTCCAGGCCTCCTTTGACATCGCCAGGGGCTGCTGGGCTTCCCCTCGCCTCACGTCCAGGGAACTGGACTCCCTTGCCGATGGGGGGGTTCCTCGGGGACCTTTGGTCTTGCGGCCGGAACTGGCCCCTTTGGGGCCTCTTCTCGAACCTCAGGAGAGGCGAGAGTCCACGCTCTGGAGGTGCGAGGGAATGTAGGGATTGCGATGGCATTCATGGAAGGGGATTGGACCCCCCTTTCGAGAGGAGGGGCCGACGGCGACGGGGGGGCCCCTCGCGAAAGCGGCCTCTGGAGACTCAGGGTTCCGCTCGCCTGTTGGACACGGGTATCCCAGGGAACCTCTGGGGGCGCCTAAGAGGGAGTCCACCTCCGTTGCAGCGCCAGAGAGAAGGCAGGACGGCTCTCGCGTCGCTGCAGATCCCAAGGGCCCCGTCTCGCAAGGAGGGGGGCCCGGGGGACGCCCTCGCGGTGTGGCGGGAAGCCCCGCTTTCCATTGGCAGGTTGGCCGGGGATCTCGGGAGGACACCTGGAGTCGCCCGCAAGGAGTCAAGCCCCGTTCGGAGCCGGAACAGGTGCCGGGGCATGCTCTCCATGCCCTGCAAGGAGGAAAAGCGCCTCCTCCCCTCTATGGGCGTGGCCCTCACGGGGGTGTTCTCGACTTGCGGCGGTGCATTCTCGAGTTTGCGGCGGGTACCCCGGCCCGTCTCCCCCCGTTAAGCCCAGCGGGGTCGCCATGCCTCCTTTCGAGCGGACAGGGGCCCGAGCACCTCGGGATTCGCCAGGAGGCGCTGCAGCGCCCTGGGTCCGCGTCAGGCATGGAGCTAGGACCCTCGGGGGTCCCCGGAGGGGGGGAGGGGACAGGTATAACTGGCACCTGTGGGGGTGGCCTCCAGGGAGTCGAGGGGACTCAGCCTTTCTCTCCGGTCACAGCCAAGGGCAATCGGGCTTCCCCCTCGAATGCAGGGGCGAAGGTCGTGCTTTTCCCGCGCGGCGCAGGGGGAAGCGGGGGGTGGCCTCTCTGAATCGGGGGCAGGGATTGCGATGGCATTCAGGAAGGGGATTGGACCCCCCTTTCGAGAGGAGGGGCCGACGGCGACGGGGGGCCCCTCGCGAGCGGCCTCTGGAGACTCAGGGTTCCGCTCGCCTGTGGACACGGGTATCCCAGGGAACCTCTGGGGGCGCCTAGAGGGAGTCCAGCCTCCGTTGCAGCGCCAGAGAGAAGGCAGGACGGCTCTCGAGTCGCTGCAGATCCCAAGGGCCCCGTCTCGCAAGGAGGGGGGCCCGGGGGACGCCCTCGCGGTGTGGCGGGAAGCCCCGCTTTCTTGGCAGGTTGGCCCGGGGATCTCGGGGGACACCTGGAGTCGCCCGCAAGGAGTCAAGCCCCGTTCGGAGCCGGAACAGGTGCCGGGGCATGCTCTCCATGCCCTGCAAGGGAAAAGCGCCTCCTCCCTCTATGGGCGTGGCCTCACGGGGTGTTCTCGACTTGCGGCGGTGCATTCTCGAGTTGCGGCGGGTACCCCGGCCCGTCTCCCCCGTTAGCCCAGCGGGGTCGCCATGCCTCCTTTCGAGCGGACAGGGGCCCGAGCAGCCTCGGGATTCGCCAGGAGGCGCTGCAGCGCCCTGGGTCCGCGTCAGGCATGGAGCTAGGACCCTCGGGGGTCCCCGGAGGGGGGGAGGGGACAGGTATAACTGGCACCTGTGGGGTGGCCTCCAGGGAGTCGAGGGGACTCAGCCTTTCTCTCCGGTCACAGCCAAGGGCAATCGGGCTTCCCCTCGAATGCAGGGGCGAAGGTCGTGCTTTTCCGCGCGGCGCAGGGGGAAGCGGGGGTGGCCTCTCTGAATCGGGGGCGTGGCGCCTCGGGGAGCCTCTCTTGTTGCCTCTGAGAAGTCCAGGCCTCCTTTGACATCGCCAGGGGCTGCTGGGCTTCCCCTCGCCTCACGTCCAGGGAACTGGACTCGCTTGCCGATGGGGGTTCCTCGGGGACCTTTGGTCTTGCGGCCGGAACTGGCCCCTTGGGGCCTCTTCTCGAACCTCAGGAGAGGCGAGAGTCCCGCTCTGGAGGTGCGAGGGAATGTAGGGATTGCGATGGCATTCAGGAAGGGGATTGGACCCCCCTTTCGAGAGGAGGGGCCGACGGCGACGGGGGGGCCCCTCGCGAGCGGCCTCTGGAGACTCAGGGTTCCGCTCGCCTGTGGACACGGGTATCCCAGGGAACCTCTGGGGGCGCCTAGAGGGAGTCCAGCCTCCGTTGCAGCGCCAGAGAGAAGGCAGGACGGCTCTCGCGTCGCTGCAGATCCCAAGGGCCCCGTCTCGCAAGGAGGGGGGCCCGGGGGGACGCCCTCGCGGTGTGGCGGGAAGCCCCGCTTTCTTGGCAGGTTGGCCCGGGGATCTCGGGGGACACCTGGAGTCGCCCGCAAGGAGTCAAGCCCCGTTCGGAGCCGGAACAGGTGCCGGGGCATGCTCTCCATGCCCTGCAAGGGAAAAGCGCCTCCTCCCTCTATGGGCGTGGCCTCACGGGGGTGTTCTCGACTTGCGGCGGTGCATTCTCGAGTTGCGGCGGGTACCCCGGCCCGTCTCCCCCGTTAGCCCAGCGGGGTCGCCATGCCTCCTTTCGAGCGGACAGGGGCCCGAGCAGCCTCGGGATTCGCCAGGAGGCGCTGCAGCGCCCTGGGTCCGCGTCAGGCATGGAGCTAGGACCCTCGGGGGTCCCCGGAGGGGGGGAGGGGACAGGTATAACTGGCACCTGTGGGGTGGCCTCCAGGGAGTCGAGGGGACTCAGCCTTTCTCTCCGGTCACAGCCAAGGGCAATCGGGCTTCCCCTCGAATGCAGGGGCGAAGGTCGTGCTTTTCCGCGCGGCGCAGGGGGAAGCGGGGGTGGCCTCTCTGAATCGGGGGCGTGGCGCCTCGGGGAGCCTCTCTTGTTGCCTCTGAGAAGTCCAGGCCTCCTTTGACATCGCCAGGGGCTGCTGGGCTTCCCCTCGCCTCACGTCCAGGGAACTGGACTCGCTTGCCGATGGGGGTTCCTCGGGGACCTTTGGTCTTGCGGCCGGAACTGGCCCCTTGGGGCCTCTTCTCGAACCTCAGGAGAGGCGAGAGTCCCGCTCTGGAGGTGCGAGGGAATGTAGGGATTGCGATGGCATTCAGGAAGGGGATTGGACCCCCCTTTCGAGAGGAGGGGCCGACGGCGACGGGGGGCCCCTCGCGAGCGGCCTCTGGAGACTCAGGGTTCCGCTCGCCTGTGGACACGGGTATCCCAGGGAACCTCTGGGGGCGCCTAGAGGGAGTCCAGCCTCCGTTGCAGCGCCAGAGAGAAGGCAGGACGGCTCTCGCGTCGCTGCAGATCCCAAGGGCCCCGTCTCGCAAGGAGGGGGGCCCGGGGGACGCCCTCGCGGTGTGGCGGGAAGCCCCGCTTTCTTGGCAGGTTGGCCCGGGGATCTCGGGGGACACCTGGAGTCGCCCGCAAGGAGTCAAGCCCCGTTCGGAGCCGGAACAGGTGCCGGGGCATGCTCTCCATGCCCTGCAAGGGAAAAGCGCCTCCTCCCTCTATGGGCGTGGCCTCACGGGGGTGTTCTCGACTTGCGGCGGTGCATTCTCGAGTTGCGGCGGGTACCCCGGCCCGTCTCCCCCGTTAGCCCAGCGGGGTCGCCATGCCTCCTTTCGAGCGGACAGGGGCCCGAGCAGCCTCGGGATTCGCCAGGAGGCGCTGCAGCGCCCTGGGTCCGCGTCAGGCATGGAGCTAGGACCCTCGGGGGTCCCCGGAGGGGGGGAGGGGACAGGTATAACTGGCACCTGTGGGGTGGCCTCCAGGGAGTCGAGGGGACTCAGCCTTTCTCTCCGGTCACAGCCAAGGGCAATCGGGCTTCCCCTCGAATGCAGGGGCGAAGGTCGTGCTTTTCCGCGCGGCGCAGGGGGAAGCGGGGGTGGCCTCTCTGAATCGGGGGGTGGCGCCTCGGGGAGCCTCTCTTGTTGCCTCTGAGAAGTCCAGGCCTCCTTTGACATCGCCAGGGGCTGCTGGGCTTCCCCTCGCCTCACGTCCAGGGAACTGGACTCGCTTGCCGATGGGGGTTCCTCGGGGACCTTTGGTCTTGCGGCCGGAACTGGCCCCTTGGGGCCTCTTCTCGAACCTCAGGAGAGGCGAGAGTCCCGCTCTGGAGGTGCGAGGGAATGTAGGGATTGCGATGGCATTCAGGAAGGGGATTGGACCCCCCTTTCGAGAGGAGGGGCCGACGGCGACGGGGGGCCCCTCGCGAGCGGCCTCTGGAGACTCAGGTTTCCGCTCGCCTGTGGACACGGGTATCCCAGGGAACCTCTGGGGGCGCCTAGAGGGAGTCCAGCCTCCGTTGCAGCGCCAGAGAGAAGGCAGGACGGCTCTCGCGTCGCTGCAGATCCCAAGGGCCCCGTCTCGCAAGGAGGGGGGCCCGGGGGACGCCCTCGCGGTGTGGCGGGAAGCCCCGCTTTCTTGGCAGGTTGGCCCGGGGATCTCGGGGGACACCTGGAGTCGCCCGCAAGGAGTCAAGCCCCGTTCGGAGCCGGAACAGGTGCCGGGGCATGCTCTCCATGCCCTGCAAGGGAAAAGCGCCTCCTCCCTCTATGGGCGTGGCCTCACGGGGGTGTTCTCCTTGCGGCGGTGCATTCTCGAGTTGCGGCGGGTACCCCGGCCCGTCTCCCCCGTTAGCCCAGCGGGGTCGCCATGCCTCCTTTCGAGCGGACAGGGGCCCGAGCAGCCTCGGGATTCGCCAGGAGGCGCTGCAGCGCCCTGGGTCCGCGTCAGGCATGGAGCTAGGACCCTCGGGGGTCCCCGGAGGGGGGGAGGGGACAGGTATAACTGGCACCTGTGGGGTGGCCTCCAGGGAGTCGAGGGGACTCAGCCTTTCTCTCCGGTCACAGCCAAGGGCAATCGGGCTTCCCCTCGAATGCAGGGGCGAAGGTCGTGCTTTTCCGCGCGGCGCAGGGGGAAGCGGGGGTGGCCTCTCTGAATCGGGGGCGTGGCGCCTCGGGGAGCCTCTCTTGTTGCCTCTGAGAAGTCCAGGCCTCCTTTGACATCGCCAGGGGCTGCTGGGCTTCCCCTCGCCTCACGTCCAGGGAACTGGACTCGCTTGCCGATGGGGGTTCCTCGGGGACCTTTGGTCTTGCGGCCGGAACTGGCCCCTTGGGGCCTCTTCTCGAACCTCAGGAGAGGCGAGAGTCCCGCTCTGGAGGTGCGAGGGAATGTAGGGATTGCGATGGCATTCAGGAAGGGGATTGGACCCCCCTTTCGAGAGGAGGGGCCGACGGCGACGGGGGGCCCCTCGCGAGCGGCCTCTGGAGACTCAGGTTTCCGCTCGCCTGTGGACACGGGTATCCCAGGGAACCTCTGGGGGCGCCTAGAGGGAGTCCAGCCTCCGTTGCAGCGCCAGAGAGAAGGCAGGACGGCTCTCGCGTCGCTGCAGATCCCAAGGGCCCCGTCTCGCAAGGAGGGGGGCCCGGGGGACGCCCTCGCGGTGTGGCGGGAAGCCCCGCTTTCTTGGCAGGTTGGCCCGGGGATCTCGGGGGACACCTGGAGTCGCCCGCAAGGAGTCAAGCCCCGTTCGGAGCCGGAACAGGTGCCGGGGGCATGCTCTCCATGCCCTGCAAGGGAAAAGCGCCTCCTCCCTCTATGGGCGTGGCCTCACGGGGGTGTTCTCGACTTGCGGCGGTGCATTCTCGAGTTGCGGCGGGTACCCCGGCCCGTCTCCCCCGTTAGCCCAGCGGGGTCGCCATGCCTCCTTTCGAGCGGACAGGGGCCCGAGCAGCCTCGGGATTCGCCAGGAGGCGCTGCAGCGCCCTGGGTCCGCGTCAGGCATGGAGCTAGGACCCTCGGGGGTCCCCGGAGGGGGGGAGGGGACAGGTATAACTGGCACCTGTGGGGTGGCCTCCAGGGAGTCGAGGGGACTCAGCCTTTCTCTCCGGTCACAGCCAAGGGCAATCGGGCTTCCCCTCGAATGCAGGGGCGAAGGTCGTGCTTTTCCGCGCGGCGCAGGGGGAAGCGGGGGGTGGCCTCTCTGAATCGGGGCGTGGCGCCTCGGGGAGCCTCTCTTGTTGCCTCTGAGAAGTCCAGGCCTCCTTTGACATCGCCAGGGGCTGCTGGGCTTCCCCTCGCCTCACGTCCAGGGAACTGGACTCGCTTGCCGATGGGGGTTCCTCGGGGACCTTTGGTCTTGCGGCCGGAACTGGCCCCTTGGGCCTCTTCTCGAACCTCAGGAGAGGCGAGAGTCCCGCTCTGGAGGTGCGAGGGAATGTAGGGATTGCGATGGCATTCAGGAAGGGGATTGGACCCCCCTTTCGAGAGGAGGGGCCGACGGCGACGGGGGGCCCCTCGCGAGCGGCCTCTGGAGACTCAGGGTTCCGCTCGCCTGTGGACACGGGTATCCCAGGGAACCTCTGGGGGCGCCTAGAGGGAGTCCAGCCTCCGTTGCAGCGCCAGAGAGAAGGCAGGACGGCTCTCGAGTCGCTGCAGATCCCAAGGGCCCCGTCTCGCAAGGAGGGGGGCTCGGGGGACGCCCTCGCG
>JAGTYA010001352.1:0-11788 GCA_024291935.2 Okapia johnstoni | reverse complement strand
AACATCTCTCAGAGCTATTGCCATGTGTGCTCTGTAGCAGAGGATAGTCTGGGCTGTGGTTAGAACTAGGTCTGTGATTATTTGGGCTTGGAGCAGAAATTGAGGTGGCTGGAAGCAGACCCATTTGTTTCTGGTACTTCCTTAACAGACATTGTGTGTCTACTCTTGCACAAGGGAGAGTGTTCTGAATTGGTGAATACCAGGAGTTCCACACCACACGTGGAAGTCTAGTGACAGAGGCCCCGTGATGACTCCCCAAGCAGGTAGTGACCGTGCGTGGACGTGAAGTCACCCCCAGGCTCCATTTGGTCTGTGCAGTGAGCTACTAAAGAGTATGAACAGCACGTTCTGATGTGCGGGTTGGCTGTGGAGTAGGCATGCTGTGCTCTTAACGATCGAACACCTCAGCACCGGGCAATTGCGAAGCATGGGAAAGAAGTTAAAGCTGAACTGCAGGCTGTTAGTGGTAGGGGTGGAACGTCCTTTGGTGCCTAGGCCCCAGTGCCTAGCACGCCGGTAGGGCTTCCCAAGCCCTGATGTCGTAGACATGGAGGCAAACCTATTGTTGTCCATTCATAACAGCAAACACCTGTTTCGCCAGGGAAATTGGATAAGCACTCCCTTGGGCTACCTTTTATGACTCTAAGGAAGAGACCCTGCCAGGCTGTCTTTGGCTGAAAATCACAAGGGGCTGGAAAGTGCTACCTGGAAAGTCAGTGGAAGAGGCCACAGTGCCTAGGCCCTACCGCCCGCGTAGGGCTTCCCCAAGCCAGGGAACATCAAGTAACACTCCTCAGAGTTATTGCCCCATGTGTGCTCCATAGCAGAGAGCTCTGGAGACTATTAGGTCTCTTCTGATTGGGAAACTTAGACCCTGGGAGCAGACCCATTGTTCTGCCTTCTTAACAGACAAACACCTCTTGCACCAGGGAAGCTTGAATAAGCACTCCCTTGGGTTACCTTTTATAACTGTAAGAAAGAGACCCTGCCAGGCTGCCTTTGGCTGAAAATCACAAGGGGCTGGAAAGTGCTACCTGGAAAGTCCGTGGAAGAGGCCACAGTGCCTAGGCCGCACCGACCCGGGTAGGGCTTCCCCAAGCCAGGGAAACTCAAGGAACACTCCTCTGAGCTATTGCCCCATGTGTGCTCTGTAGCAGAGAGGTCTGGAGACTACTAGGTCTGTTCTGACTGGGAACATGAGGACCTGGGAGCAGACCCATTCTTGTGGCTTCTTAACAGACAAACAGCTCTTGCAACAGGGAAGCTTGAATAAGCACTCCCTTGGGCTAACTTTTATGAATCTAAGTAAGAGAACGTGCCAGGTTGCCTTTAGTTGCAAATCACAAGGTGCTGGAAAGTGCTACCTGGAAAGTCAGTGGAAGAGGCCACAGTGCCTAGGCCCCACCGCCCGGGTAGGGCTTCCCCAAGCCCGTGAACGTCAAGGCACCCTCCTCAGAGCTAATGCCCCATGTGTGCTCTGTAGCAGAGAGCTCTGGATACTAGGCCTGGTCTGACTAGGAAACTGAGGCCTGAAGGCAAACCCATTGTTGTCCCTTCATAACAGCAAACACACCTGTTTCGCCAGGGAAGATTGGATAAGCACTCCCTTGGGCTACCTTTTATGACTCTAAGGAAGAGACCCTGCCAGGCTGCCTTTGGCTGAAAATCACAAGGGGCTGGAAAGTGCTACCTGGAAAGTCAGTGGAAGAAGCCACAGTGCCTAGGCCCCACCGCCCGGGTAGGGCTTCCCCCAAGCAAGGGAACCTCAAGGAACACTCCTCAGAGCTATTGCCCCGTGTGTGCTCTGTAGCAGAGAGCTCTGGAGATTACTAAGGCTGTTCTGACTGGGAAACTGAGGCCCTGGAAGCAGACCCATTGCTGTGGCTTCTTAACAGACAAACACTTCTTCCACCAGGGAAGCTTGAATAAACACTCCCTTGGGGGCTATCTTTTATGTCTCTAAGGAAGAGACCCTGCCAGGCTGCCTTTGGCTGAAAATCAGAAGTGACTGGATAGTGCTACCTGGAAAGTCAGTGGAAGAGGACACAGTGCCTAGGCCCCACCGCCCGGGTAGGGCTTCCCCAAGCCAGGGAACCTCAAGGAACACTCCTCAGAGCTATTGCCCCATATGTGCTCTGTAGCAGAGAGCTGTAGATACTATGTTTGTTCTGACTGGGAAAACTCAGGCCCTGGGAGCAGACCCATTATTGTGGCTTCTTAACAGCCAAACACCTCTTGCACCAGGGAAGCCTGAATAAGCACTCCCTTGGGCTACCTTTTATGACTCTAAGGAAGAGACCCTGCCAGGCTGTCTTTGGCTGAAAATCACAAGGGGCTGGAAAGTGCTACCTGGAAAATCAGTGGAAGAGGCCACAGTGCCTAGGGCCCCACCGCCCGGGGTAGGGCTTCCCCAAGCCGGGGAACCTAAAGGAACACTCCTCAGAGCTATTGCCCCATGTGTCCTCTGTAGCAGAGAGCTCTGGAGACTACTAGGTCTGTTCTGACTGGGAAACTGAGACCCTGGGAGCAGACCCATTGTTGTGCTTTCTTAACACACAAACACCTCTTGCACCAGGGAAGCTTGAATAAGCACTCCCTTGGGTTACCTTTTTATGACTCTAAGGAAGAGACCCTGCCAGGCTGCCTTTGGCTGAAAATCACAAGGGGCTGGAAAATGCTACCTGGAAAGTCAGTGGAAGAGATCACAGTGCCTAGGTGCCATCGCCGGGGTAGCGCTTCCCCAAGCCAGGGAACCTCAAGGAACACTCCTCAGAGCTATTGTTCCCTGTGTGCTCTGTAGCAGAGGGCTCTGAGGGCTACTAGGTCTGTTTTGACTGGAAACCGAGGACCTCGGAACTGGCCCATGGCTGTGGCTTCTTAACAGATAAACACCTCTTGTACCAGGGAAGCTTGAATAAGCACTACCTTGGGCTAACTTTTATGACTCTAAGGAAGAGACCCTGCCAGGCTGCCTGTGGCTGAAAATCACAAGGGGTGGAATGTGCTACCTGAAAAGTCAGTGGAAGGGATCACAGTGCCTAGGCCCCACCGCCCGGTAGGGCTTCCCCAAGCCAGGGAATCTCACGGAACACTCCTCAGAGCTATTGCCCCATGTGTGCTCTGTAGTAGTGAGCTCTGGAGACTAGGTCTGTTCTGACTGGGAAACTGAGGCGCTGGAGCAGACCCTTTGTTGTGGCTACTTAACAGACAAACACTTCTTGCACCAGGGATGTCTGAATAAGCACTCCCTTGGGCTATATTTTATGACTCTAAGGAAGAGACCCTGCCAGGCTGCATCTGGCTGAAAATCACAAGGGGCTGGGAAGTGATACCTGGAAAGTCAGTGAAAGAGGCCACAGTGCCTAGGCTCCAAAGCCCAGGTAAGGCTTCGACAGTGCCCTGGAACGTGAAGGCACCCTCCACAGCGCTTTTTCCCCATGTCTGCTCTGTAGCAGAGAGCTCTGGAGACTAGGTCTGTTCTGACTGGGAAACTGAGGCCCTGGGAGCAGAGCCATTGTTCTGGCGTCTTCACAGCCAAACACCTCTTGCACCAGGGAAGACTGAATAAGCAGTCCCTTGGGCTACCTTTTTTGACTCTAAGGAAGAGACCCTGCAAGGCTGCATCTGGCTGAAAATCACAAGGGGCTGGGAAGTGATACCTGGAAAGTCAGTGAAAGAGGCCACAGTGCCTAGGCTCCAAAGCCCAGGTAAGGCTTCGACAGTGCCCTGGAACGTGAAGGCACCCTCCACAGCGCTTTTTCCCCCATGTCTGCTCTGTAGCAGAGAGCTCTGGAGACTAGGTCTGTTCTGACTGGGAAACTGAGGCCCTGGGAGCAGAGCCATTGTTCTGGCGTCTTCACAGCCAAACACCTCTTGCACCAGGGAAGACTGAATAAGCAGTCCCTTGGGCTACCTTTTTTGACTCTAAGGAAGAGACCCTGCAAGGCTGCATCTGGCTGAAAATCACAAGGGGCTGGGAAGTGATACCTGGAAAGTCAGTGAAAGAGGCCACAGTGCCTAGGCTCCAAAGCCCAGGTAAGGCTTCGACAGTGCCCTGGAACGTGAAGGCACCCTCCACAGCGCTTTTTCCCCATGTCTGCTCTGTAGCAGAGAGCTCTGGAGACTAGGTCTGTTCTGACTGGGAAACTGAGGCCCTGGGAGCAGAGCCATTGTTCTGGCGTCTTCACAGCCAAACACCTCTTGCACCAGGGAAGACTGAATAAAGCAGTCCCTTGGGCTACCTTTTTTGACTCTAAGGAAGAGACCCTGCAAGGCTGCATCTGGCTGAAAATCACAAGGGGCTGGGAAGTGATACCTGGAAAGTCAGTGAAAGAGGCCACAGTGCCTAGGCTCCAAAGCCCAGGTAAGGCTTCGACAGTGCCCTGGAACGTGAAGGCACCCTCCACAGCGCTTTTTCCCCATGTCTGCTCTGTAGCAGAGAGCTCTGGAGACTAGGTCTGTTCTGACTGGGAAACTGAGGCCCTGGGAGCAGAGCCCATTGTTCTGGCGTCTTCACAGCCAAACACCTCTTGCACCAGGGAAGACTGAATAAGCAGTCCCTTGGGCTACCTTTTTTGACTCTAAGGAAGAGACCCTGCAAGGCTGCATCTGGCTGAAAATCACAAGGGGCTGGGAAGTGATACCTGGAAAGTCAGTGAAAGAGGCCACAGTGCCTAGGCTCCAAAGCCCAGGTAAGGCTTCGACAGTGCCCTGGAACGTGAAGGCACCCTCCACAGCGCTTTTTCCCCATGTCTGCTCTGTAGCAGAGAGCTCTGGAGACTAGGTCTGTTCTGACTGGGAAACTGAGGCCCTGGGAGCAGAGCCATTGTTCTGTCGTCTTCACAGCCAAACACCTCTTTGCACCAGGGAAGACTGAATAAGCAGTCCCTTGGGCTACCTTTTTTGACTCTAAGGAAGAGACCCTGCAAGGCTGCATCTGGCTGAAAATCACAAGGGGCTGGGAAGTGATACCTGGAAAGTCAGTGAAAGAGGCCACAGTGCCTAGGCTCCAAAGCCCAGGTAAGGCTTCGACAGTGCCCTGGAACGTGAAGGCACCCTCCACAGCGCTTTTTTCCCCATGTCTGCTCTGTAGCAGAGAGCTCTGGAGACTAGGTCTGTTCTGACTGGGAAACTGAGGCCCTGGGAGCAGAGCCATTGTTCTGGCGTCTTCACAGCCAAAACACACCTCTTGCACCAGGGAAGACTGAATAAGCAGTCCCTTGGGCTACCTTTTTTGACTCTAAGGAAGAGACCCTGCAAGGCTGCATCTGGCTTAAAATCACAAGGGGCTGGGAAGTGATACCTGGAAAGTCAGTGAAAGAGGCCACAGTGCCTAGGCTCCAAACCCAAGTAAGGTTTCCCAAAGGCAGGGAGCCTGAAGGAAACCTCCTCAGAACTATTTCCCCATGTCTGCTCTGTAGCAGAGAGCTCTGGAGACTAGGTCTGTTCTGACTGGGAAACTGAGGCCCTGGGAGCAGAGCCATTGTTCTGGCGTCTTCACAGCCAAACACCTCTTGCACCAGGGAAGACTGAATAAGCAGTCCCTTGGGCTACCTTTTTTGACTCTAAGGAAGAGACCCTGCAAGGCTGCATCTGGCTGAAAATCACAAGGGGCTGGGAAGTGATACCTGGAAAGTCAGTGAAAGAGGCCACAGTGCCTAGGCTCCAAAGCCCAGGTAAGGCTTCGACAGTGCCCTGGAACGTGAAGGCACCCTCTCCACAGAGCTTTTTCCCCATGTCTGCTCTGTAGCAGAGAGCTCTGGAGACTAGGTCTGTTCTGACTGGGAAACTGAGGCCCTGGGAGCAGAGCCATTGTTCTGGCGTCTTCACAGCCAAACACCTCTTGCACCAGGGAAGACTGAATAAGCAGTCCCTTGGGCTACCTTTTTTGACTCTAAGGAAGAGACCCTGCAAGGCTGCATCTGGCTGAAAATCACAAGGGGCTGGGAAGTGATACCTGGAAAGTCAGTGAAAGAGGCCACAGTGCCAAGGCTCCAAAGCCCAGGTAAGGCTTCGACAGTGCCCTGGAACGTGAAGGCACCCTCCACAGAGCTTTTTCCCCATGTCTGCTCTGTAGCAGAGAGCTCTGGAGACTAGGTCTAGGTCTGTTCTGACTGGGAAACTGAGGCCCTGGGAGCAGAGCCATTGTTCTGGCGTCTTCACAGCCAAACACCTCTTGCACCAGGGAAGACTGAATAAGCAGTCCCTTGGGCTCCCTTTTTTTGACTCTAAGGAAGAGACCCTGCAAGGCTGCATCTGGCTGAAAATCACAAGGGGCTGGGAAGTGATACCTGGAAAGTCAGTGAAAGAGGCCACAGTGCCTAGGCTCCAAAGCCCAGGTAAGGCTTCGACAGTGCCCTGGAACGTGAAGGCACCCTCCACAGAGCTTTTTCCCCATGTCTGCTCTGTAGCAGAGAGCTCTGGAGACTAGGTCTGTTCTGACTGGGAAACTGAGGCCCTGGGAGCAGAGCCATTGTTCTGGCGTCTTCACAGCCAAACACCTCTTGCACCAGGGAAGACTGAATAAGCAGTCCCTTGGGCTACCTTTTTTGACTCTAAGGAAGAGACCCTGCAAGGCTGCATCTGGCTGAAAATCACAAGGGGCTGGGAAGTGATACCTGGAAAGTCAGTGAAAGAGGCCACAGTGCCTAGGCTCCAAAGCCCAGGTAAGGCTTCGACAGTGCCCTGGAACGTGAAGGCACCCTCCACAGCGCTTTTTCCCCATGTCTGCTCTGTAGCAGAGAGCTCTGGAGACTAGGTCTGTTCTGACTGGGAAAACTGAGGCCCTGGGAGCAGAGCCATTGTTCTGGCGTCTTCACAGCCAAACACCTCTTGCACCAGGGAAGAGACTGAATAAGCAGTCCCTTGGGCTACCTTTTTTGACTCTAAGGAAGAGACCCTGCAAGGCTGCATCTGGCTGAAAATCACAAGGGGCTGGGAAGTGATACCTGGAAAGTCAGTGAAAGAGGCACAGTGCCTAGGCTCCAAAGCCCAGGTAGGGCTTCCCCAAGGCAGGGAGCCTCAAGGAACCCTCCTCAGAGCTATTTTCCCCATGTCTGCTCTGTAGCAGAGAGCTCTGGAGACTAGGTCTGTTCTGACTGGGAAAACTGAGGCCCTGGGAGCAGAGCCATTGTTCTGGCGTCTTCACAGCCAAACACCTCTTGCACCAGGGAAGACTGAATAAGCAGTCCCTTGGGCTACCTTTTTTGACTCTAAGGAAGAGACCCTGCAAGGCTGCATCTGGCTGAAAATCACAAGGGGCTGGGAAGTGATACCTGGAAAGTCAGTGAAAGAGGCCACAGTGCCTAGGCTCCAAAGCCCCCGGGTAGGCTTCCCCAGTGCCCTGGGAGCCTCAAGGAACCCTCCACAGAGCTATTTCCCCATGTCTGCTCTGTAGCAGAGAGCTCTGGAGACTAGGTCTGTTCTGACTGGGAAAACTGAGGCCCTGGGAGCAGAGAGCCATTGTTCTGGCGTCTTCACAGCCAAACACCTCTTGCACCAGGGAAGACTGAATAAGCAGTCCCTTGGGCTACCTTTTTTGACTCTAAGGAAGAGACCCCTGCAAGGCTGCATCTGGCTGAAAATCACAAGGGGCTGGGAAGTGATACCTGGAAATGTCAGTGAAAGAGGCCACAGTGCCTAGGCTCCAAAGCCCAGGTAAGGCTTCGACAGTGCCCTGGAACGTGAAGGCACCCTCCACAGCGCTTTTTCCCCATGTCTGCTCTGTAGCAGAGAGCTCTGGAGACTAGGTCTGTTCTGACTGGGAAACTGAGGCCCTGGGAGCAGAGCCATTGTTCTGGCGTCTTCACAGCCAAACACCTCTTGCACCAGGGAAGACTGAATAAGCAGTCCCTTGGGCTACCTTTTTTGACTCTAAGGAAGAGACCCTGCAAGGCTGCATCTGGCTGAAAATCACAAGGGGCTGGGAAGTGATACCCTGGAAAGTCAGTGAAAGAGGTTGCTAGGCTCACAGTGCCTAGGCTCCAAAGCCCAGGTAAGGCTTCGACAGTCTGGAGACTAGGTCTGTTCCTGGAACGTGAAGGCACCCTGGCACAGGGAGGACTGACAGCGCTTTTTTTGACCCCATGTCTGCTCTGTGGGAGTGATAGGAGAGCTCTGGAGACTAGGTCTTGTTCTGACTGGGAAACTGAGGCCCTGGGGAGCAGAGCCATTGTTCTGGCGTCGTTTCACAGCCAAACACCTCTTGCACCAGGGAAGACTGAATAAGCAGTCCCTTGGGCTACCTTTTTTGACTCTAAGGAAGAGACCCTGCAAGGCTGCATCTGGCTGAAAATCACAAGGGGCTGGGAAGTGATACCTGGAAAGTCAGTGAAAGAGGGCCACAGTGCCTAGGCTCCAAAGCCCCGGTAGGGCTTCCCCAGTGGCCCTGGAAGCGTCAAGGAACCCTCCTCAGAGCTTTTTCCCCATGTCTGCTCTGTAGCAGAGAGCTTGGAGACTAGGTCTGTTTCTGACTGGGAAACTGAGGCCCTGGGAGCAGAGCCATTGTTCTGGCGTCTTCACAGCCAAAACACCTCTTGCACCAGGGGAAAGACTGAATAAGCAGTCCCTTGGGCTACCTTTTTTGACTCTAAGGAAGAGACCCTGCAAGGCTGCATCTGGCTGAAAATCACAAGGGGGCTGGGAAGTGATACCTGGAAAAAAGTCAGTGAAAGAGGCCACAGTGCCTAGGCCCCAAAGCCCAGGTAGGGCTTCCCCAGTGCAGGGGAGCCTGAAGGAACCCTCCTCAGAGCTTTTTCCCCATGTCTGCTCTGTAGCAGAGAGCTCTGGAGACTAGGTCTGTTCTGACTGGGAAACTGAGGCCCTGGGAGCAGAGCCATTGTTCTGGCGTCTTCACAGCCAAACACCTCTTGCACCAGGGAAGACTGAATAAAGCAGTCCCTTGGGCTACCTTTTTTTGACTCTAAGGAAGAGACCCTGCAAGGCTGCATCTGGCTGAAAATCACAAGGGGCTGGGAAGTGATACCTGGAAAGTCAGTGAAAGAGGCCACAGTGCCTAGGCTCCAAAAGCCCAGGTAAGGCTTCGACAGTGCCCTGGAACGTGAAGGGCACCCTCCACAGCGCTATTTCCCCATGTCTGCTCTGTAGCAGAGAGCTCTGGAGACTAGGTCTGTTCTGACTGGGAAACTGAGGCCCTGGGAGCAGAGCCATTGTTCTGGCGTCTTCACAGCCAAAAACCTCTTGCACCAGGGAAGAGTGAAGACTGAATAAGCAGTCCCTTGGGCTACCTTTTTTGACTCTAAGGAAGAGAGACCCTGCAAGGCTGCATCTGGCTGAAAATCACAAGGGGCTGGGGAAGTGATACCTGGAAAGTCAGTGAAAGAGGCCACAGTGCCTAGGCTCCAAAGCCCCAGGTAAGGCTTGACCAAGGTGCCCTGGAACGTGAAGGAACCCCTCCTCAGAGCTTTTTCCCCATGTCTGCTCTGTAGCAGAGAGCTCTGGAGACTAGGTCTGTTCTGACTGGGAAACTGAGGCCCTGGGAGCAGAGCCATTGTTCTGGCGTCTTCACAGCCAAACACCTCTTGCACCAGGGAAGACTGAATAAGCAGTCCCTTGGGCTACCTTTTTTGACTCTAAGGAAGAGACCCTGCAAGGCTGCATCTGGCTGAAAATCACAAGGGGGCTGGGAAGTGATACCTGGAAAAGTCAGTGAAAGAGGCCACAGTGCCTAGGCTCCAAAGCCCAGGTAAGGCTTCGACAGTGCCCTGGAACGTGAAGGCACCCTCCACAGCGCTTTTTCCCCATGTCTGCTCTGTAGCAGAGAGCTCTGGAGACTAGGTCTGTTCTGACTGGGAAACTGAGGCCCTGGGAGCAGAGCCATTGTTCTGGCGTCTTCACAGCCAAACACCTCTTGCACCAGGGAAGACTGAATAAGCAGTCCCTTGGGCTACCTTTTTTGACTCTAAGGAAGAGACCCTGCAAGGCTGCATCTGGCTGAAAAATCACAAGGGGCTGGGAAGTGATACCTGGAAAGTCAGTGAAAGAGGCCACAGTGCCTAGGCTCCAAAGCCCAGGTAAGGCTTCCCCAAGGCCCTGGAGCCTCAAGGAACCCTCCTCAGAGCTTTTTCCCCATGTCTGCTCTGTAGCAGAGAGAGCTCTGGAGACTAGGTCTGTTCTGACTGGGAAACTGAGGGCCCTGGGAGCAGAGCCATTGTTCTGGCGTCTTCACAGCCAAACACCTCTTGCACCAGGGAAGACTGAATAAGCAGTCCCTTGGGCTACCTTTTTTGACTCTAAGGAAGAGACCCTGCAAGGCTGCATCTGGCTGAAAATCACAAGGGGCTGGGAAGTGATACCTGGGAAAGTCAGTGAAAGAGGCCCCACAGTGCCTAGGCCCAAAGCCCAGGTAGGGCTTCCCCAAGGCAGGGAAACCTCAAGGAACCCTCCTCAGAGCTATTTTCCCCATGTCTGCTCTGTAGCAGAGAGCTCTGGAGACTAGGTCTGTTCTGACTGGGAAAACTGAGGCCCTGGGAGCAGAGCCATTGTTCTGGCGTCTTCACAGCCAAACACCTCTCTTGCACCAGGGAAGACTGAATAAGCAGTCCCTTGGGCTACCTTTTTTGACTCTAAGGAAGAGACCCTGCAAGGCTGCATCTGGCTGAAAATCACAAGGGGCTGGGAAAGTGATACCTGGAAAGTCAGTGAAAGAGGCCACAGTGCCTAGGCTCCAAAGCCCAGGTAAGGCTTCGACAGTGCCCTGGAACGTGAAGGCACCCTCCACAGCGCTTTTTCCCCATGTCTGCTCTGTAGCAGAGAGCTCTGGAGACTAGGTCTGTTCTGACTGGGAAACTGAGGCCCTGGGAGCAGAGCCATTGTTCTGGCGTCTTCACAGCCAAACACCTCTTGCACCAGGGAAGACTGAATAAGCAGTCCCTTGGGCTACCTTTTTTGACTCTAAGGAAGAGACCCTGCAAGGCTGCATCTGGCTGAAAATCACAAGGGGCTGGGAAGTGATACCTGGAAAGTCAGTGAAAGAGGCCACAGTGCCTAGGCTCCAAAGCCCAGGTAAGGCTTCGACAGTGCCCTGGAACGTGAAGGCAACCTCCCACAGCGCTTTTTCCCCATGTCTGCTCTGAGTAGCAGAGAGCTCTGGAGACTAGGTCTGTTCTGACTGGGAAACTGAGGCCCTGGGAGCAGAGCCATTGTTCTGGCGTCTTCACAGCCAAACACCTCTTGCACCAGGGAAGACTGAATAAGCAGTCCCTTGGGCTACCTTTTTTGACTCTAAGGAAGAGACCCTGCAAGGCTGCATCTGGCTGAAAATCACAAGGGGCTGGGAAGTGATACCTGGAAAGTCAGTGAAAGAGGCCACAGTGCCTAGGCTCCAAAGCCCAGGTAAGGCTTTCCCCAGTGCCCTGGAACGTGAAGGGCACCCTCCTCAGCGCTTTTTCCCCATGTCTGCTCTGTAGCAGAGAGCTCTGGAGACTAGGTCTGTTCTGACTGGGAAACTGAGGCCCTGGGAGCAGAGCCATTGTTCTGGCGTCTTCACAGCCAAACACCTCTTGCACCAGGGAAGACTGAATAAGCAGTCCCTTGGGCTACCTTTTTTTGTTGGGTACCGAGACCTTTTGAAGGCTGAAAGGTCTACCCAAAAACTAAGGAAGAGACCCTGCAAGGCTGACATCTGGGCCTGCATCTGGCTGAAAATCACAAGGGGCTGGGAGAAGTGATACCTGGAAAGTCAGTGAAAGAGGCCACAGTGCCTAGGCTCCAAAGCCCCAGGTAAGGCTTCGACAGTGCCCTGGAACGTGAATGGCACCCTCCACAGCGC
>JAGTYA010001351.1:0-11797 GCA_024291935.2 Okapia johnstoni | reverse complement strand
CTGACTGGGAAATTCAGGCCCTTGGAGCAGACCCATTTTTGTGGCTTCTTAACAGACAAACACTTCTTGTACCAGGGAAGCCTGAATAAGCACTCCCTTAGGCTAACTTTTATGACTCGAAGGAAGAGACCCTGCCAGGCTGCCTTTGGCTGAAAATCACAAGGGGCTGGAAACTGCTACCTGGAAAGTCAGTGGAAGAGGTCACAGCGCCTACGGCCCACGGGCCGGATAGGGCTTCCAAAAGCCGGGGAATTTCAAGGAACACTCCTCAGAGCTATTGCCCCATATGTGCTCTGTAGCAGAGAGCTCTGGAGACTAGGTCTGTTCTGACTGGTAAACTGAAGCCCTGGGGGCAGACCCATTGTTGTGGCTTCTTAACAGACAAACACCTCTTGCACCAGAAAAGCCTGAGTAAGCCCTCCCTTGGGCTACCTTTTTTGACTCTAAGAAAGAGACCGTGCCAGGCTACCTTTGGCTGAAAATCACAAGGGGCTTGAAAGTGCAACCTGGAAAGTCAGTGGAAGAGGCCACAGTGCCGAGGCCCCATCGCCCCGGTAGGGCTTCCCCAAGCCAGGGAACCTCAAGGAACACATGTGAGAGTTATTGCCCCCTGTGTGCTCTGTAACAGTGAGCTCTGGAGAGTAGGTATGTTCTGACTGGAAAATTCAGGCCCTGGGAGCAGACCCATTGTTGTGGCTTCTTAACAGACAAACACCTCTTGTACCAGGGAAGCCAGAATAAGCACTCCCTTAGGCTAACTTTTATGACTCTAAGGAAGAGACCCTGCCAGGCTGCCTTTGGCTGAAAATCACAAGGGGCTTGAAAGTGCTACCTGGAAAGTCAGTGGAAGAGGCTACAGTGCCTAGGCCCCACCGCCCGGGGAGGGCTTCCGCAAGCCAGGGAACCTCAAGGAACACTCCTCAGAGCTATTGCCCCATGTGTGCTCTGTAGCCGAGAGCTCTGGACACTAGGTCTGTTCTGACTGGGAAACTCAGGCCCTGGGAGCAGACCCATTGTTGTGGCTACTTAACAGACAAACACCTCTTGCACCAGGGAAGCCTGAATAAGCACTCCCTTGGGCTATCTTTTATGATTCTAAGGAAGAGACCTTGCCAGGCTCCATTTCGATGAAAATCACAACGGGCTGGAAAGTGCTGGCTGGAAAGTCAGTGGTAGGGGCCATTTTGCCTAGGCCCCCCGCCCCGGTAGGGCTTCCCCAAGCCTGTGAACATCAAGGCACCCTCCTCAGAGATACTGCCCCATGTGTGCTCTGTAGCACAGAGCTCTGGAGACTAGGCCTGGTCTGACTAGGACCCTGAGGCCTGGAGGCAAACCCATTGTGGTGACTTCTTAACAGCAAACACCTGTTTCGCCAAGGAAGATTGGATAAGCACTCCCTTGGGCTACCTTTTATGACTCTAAGGAAGAGAAACTGCCAGGCGGCACTGGGGATGAAAATTACAAGTGGCTGAAAAGTGCTACGTGGAAAGTCAGTGGAAGAGGCCACAGTGCCTAGGCGGCACCGCCCGGGTAGGGCTTGCCCAAGCCAGGGAACCTCAAGGAACACTCCTCAGAGCTATTGCCCCATGTGTGCTCTGTAGCAGAGAGCTCTGGAGACTAGGTCTGTTCTGACGGGGAAACTTAGGCCCTGGGAGCAGACCCATTGTTGTGGCTTCTTAACAGACAAACACCTCTTGCACCAGAAAAAAGCCTGAGTAAGCCCTCCCTTGGGCTACCTTTTTTTGACTCTAAGAAAGAGACCGTGCCAGGCTGCCTTTGGCTGAAAATCACAAGGGGCTTGAAAGTGCTACCTGGAAAGTCAGTGGAAGAGGCCACAGTGCCGACGCCCCATCCCCCCGGTAGGGATTCCCCAAGCCAGGGAACCTCAAGGAACACATGTGAGAGTTATTGCCCCATGTGTGCTCTGTAACAGTGAGCTCTGGAGAGTAGGTATGTTCTCACTGGAAAACTCAGGCCCTGGGAGCAGACCCATTGTTGTGGCTTCTTAACAGACAAACACCTCTTGTACCAGGGAAGCCAGAATAAGCACTCCCTTAGGCTAACTTTTATGACTCTAAGGAAGAGACCCTGCCAGGCTGCCTTTGGCTGAAAATCACAAGGGGCTTGAAAGTGCTACCTGGAAAGTCAGTGGAAGAGGCTACACAGTGCCTAGGCCCCACCACCGCCCGGGAGGGCTTCTGCAAGCCAGGGAACCTCAAGGAACACTCCTCAGAGCTATTGCCCCATGTGTGCTCTGTAGCAGAGAGCTCTGGAGACTAGGTCTGTTCTGACTGGGAAACTCAGGCCCTGGGAGCAGACCCATTGTTGTGGCTACTTAACAGACAAACACCTCTTGCACCAGGGAAGCCTGAATAAGCACTCCCTTGGGCTATCTTTTATGATTCTAAGGAAGAGACCTTGCCAGGCTCTATTTCGTTGAAAATTACAACGGGCTGGAAAGTGCTAGCTGGAAAGTCAGTGGTAGGGGCCATTTTGCCTAGGCCCCCCCGCCCCGGTAGGGCTTCCCCAAGCCTGTGAACATCAAGGCACCCTCCTCAGAGATAATGCCCCATGTGTGCTCTGTAGCACAGAGCTCTGGAGACTAGGCCTGGTCTGACTAGGACCCTGAGGCCTGGAGGCAAACCCATTGTGGTGACTTCTTAACAGCAAACACCTGTTTCGCCAAGGAAGATTGGATAAGCACTCCCTTTGGGCTACCTTTTTATGACTCTAAGGAAGAGAAACTGCCAGGCGGCACTGGGGATGAAAAAATCACAAGTGGCTGAAAAGTGCTACGTGGAAAGTCAGTGGAAGAGGCCACAGTGCCTAGGCGGCACCGCCCGGGTAGGGCTTGCCCAAGCCAGGGAACCTCAAGGAACACTCCTCAGAGCTATTGCCCCATTTGTGCTCTGTAGCAGAGAGCTCTGGAGACTAGGTCTGTTCTGACGGGGAAACTTAGGCCCTGGGAGCAGACCCATTGTTGTGGCTTTTTAACAGACAAAAACCTCTTGTAACAGGGAAGCCTGAATAAGGACTCCCTTGGGTTACCTTTTATGACTGTAAGAAAGAGACCCTGTCAGGCTGTCTTTGGCTGAAAATCACAAGGGGCTGGAAAGTACTACCTGGAAAGTCAGTGGAAGAGGCCACAGTGCCTAGGCCCCACCGCCCAGATAGGGATTCCCCAAGCCAGGGAACCTCAAAAAACACTCCTCAGAGCTATTGCCCCATGTGTGCTCCATAGCAGAGAGCTCTGGAGACTTCTAGGTCTGTTCTGACTGGGAAACTGAGACCCTGGGAACAGACCCATTGTTGTGCCTTCTTAACAGACAAACACCTCTTGCACCAGGGAAGCTTGAATAAGAACTCCCTTGGGTTACCTTTTATGACTCTAAGGAAGAGAGACCCTGCCAGGCTGCCTTTGGCTGAAAATCACAAGGGGCTGGAAAGTGCTACCTGGAAAGTCAGTGGAAGAGATCACAGTGTCTAGGTGCCCCGCAGGGGTAGGGCTTCCCCAAGCCAGGGAACCTCAAGGAACACTCCTCAGAGCAATTGCCCCGTGTGTGCTCTGTAGCAGAGAGTTCTGGAGACTAGGTCTGTTCTGACTGGGAAACTGAGGCCCTGGAAACAGACCCATTGTTGTGGCTTCTTAACAGACAAAACCTCTTGTACCAGGGAAGCTTGAATAAGCACTCCCTTGGGTTACCTTTTATAACTGTAAGAAAGAGACCCTGCCAGGCTGCCTTTGGCTGAAAATCACAAGGGGCTGGAAAGTGCTACCTGGAAAGTCAGTGGAAGAGGCCACAGTGCCTAGGCCCCACCGACCGGGGTAGGGCTTCCCCAAGCCAGGGAACCTCAAGGAACACTCCTCAGAGCTATTGCCCCATGTGTGCTCTGTAGCAGAGAGCTCTGGAGACTACTAGGTCTGTTCTGACTGGGAAACTGAGGGCCCTGGGAGCAGACCCATTGTTGTGGCTTCTTAACAGACAAACACACTCTTGCACCAGGGAAGCTTGAATAAGCACTCCCTTGGGCTACCTTTTATGACTCTAAGGAAGAGACCCTGCCAGGCTGCCTTTGGCTGAAAAATCACAAGGGGCTGGAAAGTGCTACCTGGAAAGTCAGTGGAAGAGGCCACAGTGCCTAGGCCCCACCGCCCGGGTAGGGGGCTTCCCCAAGCCAGGGAACCATCAAGGAACACTCCTCAGAGCTATTGCCCCATGTGTGCTCTGTAGCAGAGAGCTCTGGAGACTAGGTCTGTTCTGACTGGGAAACTGAGGCCCTGGGAGCAGACCCATTGTTGTGGCTTCTTAACAGACAAACACCTCTTTCACCAGGGAAGCCTGAATAAGCACTCCCTTGGGCTACCTTTTATGACTCTAAGAAGAGACCCTTCCAGGTGCCTTTGGCTGAAAATCACAAGGGGCTGGAAAGTGTGCTACCTGGAAAGTCAGTGGAAGAGGCCACAGTGCCTAGGCCCCACCCGCCGGGTAGGGCTTCCCCAAGCCAGGGAACCTCAAGGAACACTCCTCAGAGCTATTGCCCCATGTGTGCTCTGTAGCAGAGAGCTCTGGAGACTAGGTCTGTTCTGACTGGGAAACTGAGGCCCTGGGAGCAGACCCATTGTTGTGGCTTCTTAACAGACAAAAACACCTCTTGCACCAGGGAAGCTTGAATAAGCACTCCCTTGGGCTACCTTTTATGACTCTAAGGAAGAGAGACCCTGCCAGGCTGCCTTTGGCTGAAAATCACAAGGGGCTGGAAAGTGCTACCTGGAAAGTCAGTGGAAGAGGCCACAGTGCCTAGGCCCCACCGCCCGGGGTAGGGCTTCCCAAGCCCCAAGCCCGTGAACGTCAAGGCACCCTCCTCAGAGCTAATTGCCCCATGTGTGCTCTGTAGCAGAGAGCTCTGGATACTAGGTCTGTTCTGACTAGGAAACTGAGGCCCTGGGAGCAAACCCATTGTTGTGGTCTTCATAACAGCAAACACCTGTTTTGCAGGGAAGCCTGGAAGATTGAATAAGCACTCCCTTGGGCTACCTTTTATGACTCTAAGGAAGAGACCCTGCCAGGCTGCCTTTGGGCTGAAAATCACAAGGGGCTGGAAAGTGCTACCTGGAAAAGTCAGTGGAAGAGGCCACAGTGCCTAGGCCCCACCGCCCGGGTAGGGCTTCCCCAAGCCAGGGAACCTCAAGGAACACTCCTCAGAGCTATTGCCCCATGTGTGCTCTGTAGCAGAGAGCTCTGGAGACTAGGTCTGTTCTGACTGGGAAACTGAGGCCCTGGGAGCAGACCCATTGTTGTGGCTTCTTAACAGACAAACACCTCTTGCACCAGGGAAGCTTGAATAAGCACTCCCTTGGGCTACCTTTTATGACTCTAAGGAAGAGACCCTGCCAGGCTGCCTTTGGCTGAAAATCACAAGGGCTGGAAAGTGCTACCTGGAAAGTCAGTGGAAGAGGCCACAGTGCCTAGGCCCCACCGCCCCCGGTAGGGCTTCCCCAAGCCAGGGAACCTCAAGGAACACTCCTCAGAGCTATTGCCCCATGTGTGCTCTGTAGCAGAGAGCTCTGGAGACTACTAGGTCTGTTCTGACTGGGAAACTGAGGCCCTGGGAGCAGACCCATTGTTGTGGCTACTTAACAGACAAACACCTCTTGCACCAGGGAAGCCTGAATAAGCACTCCCTTGGGCTATCTTTTATGACTCTAAGGAAGAGACCCTTGCCAGGCTGCATTTGGTTGAAAATCACAAGGGGCTGGAAAGTGCTAGCTGGAAAGTCAGTGGTAGAGGGCCACAGTTGCCTAGGCCCCCCGCCCCGGTAGGGCTTCCCCAAGCCCGTGAACATCAAGGAACCCTCCTCAGAGCTATTGCCCCATGTGTGCTCTGTAGCAGAGAGCTCTGGAGACTAGGCCTTGTTCTGACTGGGAAACTGAGGCCCTGAGGCAAAACCCATTGTTGTGACTTCTTAACAGCAAACACCTGTTTCACCAGGGAAGATTGGATAAGCACTCCCTTGGGCTACCTTTTATGACTCTAAGGAAGAGACCCTGCCAGGCTGCACTGGGCTGAAAATCACAAGTGGCTGGAAAGTGCTACCTGGAAAGTCAGTGGAAGAGGCCACAGTGCCTAGGCCCCACCACCCGGGGTAGGGCTTCCCCAAGCCAGGGAACCTCAAGGAACACTCTCCTCAGAGCTATTGCCCCATGTGTGCTCTGTAGCAGAGAGCTCTGGAGAGACTAGGTCTGTTCTGACGGGGAAACTCAGGCCCTGGGAGCAGACCCATTGTTGTGGACTTCTTAACAGACAAACACCTCTTGTACCAGGGAAGCCTGAATAAGCACTCCCTTGGGCTACGTTTTATGACTCTAAGGAACAGTCCCTGCCAGGCTGCCTTTGGCTGAAAATCACAAGGGGCTGGAAAGTGCTACCTGGAAAGTCAGTGGAACAGGCCACTGTGCCTAGGCCCCACCGCCCGGGTAGGGACTTCCCCAAGCCGGGCAAACTCAAGGAACACTCCTCAGAGCTATTGCCCCCGTGTGTGCTCTGTAGCAGAGAGCTCTGGAGACTACTAGGGCTGTTCTGACTAGGAAACTGAGTCCCTGGAAGCAGACCAATTGCTGTGGCTTCTTAACGGACAAACACCTCTTGTACCAGGGAAGCCTGAATAAGCACTCCCTTGGGCTACCTTTTTATGACTCTAAGGAAGAGACCCTGCCAGGCTGCCTTTTTAGCTGAAAATCACAAGGGGCTGGAAAGTACTACCTGGAAAGTCCGTGGAAGAGGCCACAGTGCCTAGGCCCTACTGCCCGTGTAGGGCTTCCTCAAGACAGGGAACCTCAAGGAACACTCTTCATAGCTATTGACCGATGTGTGCTCTGTAACAGTGAGCTCTGGAGACTAGGTATGTTCTGACTGGGAAACTCAGGCCCTGAAGCAGACGCATTGTTGTGGCTTCTTAACAGACAAACACCTCTTGGACCAGGGAGGCCTGAATAAGCACTCCCTTGGGCTACCTTTTATGACTCTAAGGAAGAGACCCTGCCAGGCTGCCTTTGGCTGAAAATCACAAGGGGCTGGAAAGTGCTACCTGGAAAGTCAGTGGAAGAGGCCACAGTGCCTAGGCCCCACCGCCCGGGTAGGGCTTCCCCAAACCGGGGAACCTCAAGGAACACTCCTCAGAGCTATTGCCCCAGGTGTGCTCTGTAGAAGAGGGCTCTGGATACTACTAGGTCTGTTCTGACTGGAAACTGAGGACCTCGGAACTGACCCATTGCTGTGGCTTCTTAACAGACAAACAGCTCTTGCAGCAGGGAAGCCTGAATAAGCACTCCTTTGGGCTACCTTTTATGAGTCTAAGGAAGAGAACCAGCCAGGCTGCCTTTGGCTGAAAGTCACAAAGGGCTGGAAAGTGCGACCTGGAAAGTCAGTGGAAGAGGCCACAGTGCCTAAGCCCCACCGCCCGGGTAGGGCTTCCCCAAGCCGGGGGAACCTCAAGGAACACTCCTCAGAGCTATTGCCCCATGTGTGCTCTGTAGCAGAGACCTCTGGAGACTAGGTCTGTTCTGACTGGGAAAACTGAGGCGCTGGGGGCAGACCCCATTGTTGTGGTTACTTAACAGACAAACACCTTTTGCACCAGGGAAGTCTGAATAAGCACTCCCTTGGGCTATCTTTTTATGACTATAAGGAAAAGACCCTGCCAGGCTCCATTTGGTTGAAAAGCACAAGGGGCTGGAAAGTGCTAGCTGGAAAGTCAGTGGTAGGGGCCATTGTGCCTAGGCCCCACCGCCCCGGTAGGGCTTCCCCAAGCCCGTGAACGTCAAGGCACCCTCCTCAGAGCTAATGCCCCATGTGTGCTCTGTAGCAGAGAGCTCTGGAGATTACTAAGGCTGTTCTGACTGGGAAACTGAGGCCCTGGAAGCAGACCCATTGCTGTGGCTTCTTAACAGACAAACACTTCTTCTTCACCAGGGAAGCTTGAATAAGCACTCCCTTGGGTTACCTTTTATGACTCTAAGGAAGAGACCCTGCCAGGCTGCCTTTGGCTGAAAATCAGAAGTGGCTGGAAAGTTCTACCAGGAAAGTCAGTGGAAGAGAACACAGTGCCTAGGCCCCACCGCCCGGGTAGGGCTTCCCCAAGCCAGGGAACCTCAAGGAACACTCCTCAGAGCTATTGCCCATATGTGCTCTGTAGCAGAGAGCTCTGGAGACTAGGTCTGTTCTGACTGGGAAACTGAGGCCCTGGGAGCAGACCCATTGTTGTGGCTTCTTAACAGACCAAACACCTCTTGCACCAGGGAAGCCTGAATAAGCACTCCCTTGGGCTACCTTTTATGACTCTAAGGAAGAGACCCTGCCAGGCTGCTTTTGGCTGAAAATCACAAGGGGCTGGAAAGTGCTACCTGGAAAGTCAGTGGAAGAGGCCACAGTGCCTAGGCCCCACCCGCCCCCGGGTAGGGCTTCCCCAAGCCAGGGAACCTCAAGGAACACTCCTCAGAGCTATTGCCCCATGTGTGCTCTCTGTAGCAGAGAGCTCTGGAGACTAGGTCTGTTCTGACTGGGAAACTGAGGCCCTGGGATCAGACCCATTGTTGTGGCTTCTTAACAGACAAACACCTCTTTCACCAGGGAAGCTTGAATAAGCACTCCCTTGGGCTACCTTTTATGACTCTAAGAAGAGACCCTGCCAGGCTGCCTTTGGCTGAAAATCACAAGGGGCTGGAAAGTGCTACCTGGAAAGTCAGTGGAAGAAGCCACAGTGCCTAGGCCCCACCACCCGAGTAGGGCTTCCCCAAGCCAGGGAACCTCAAGGAACTCTTCTGAGATGTATTGCCACATGTGTGCTCTGTAGCAGAGAGGTCTGGAGACTAGGTCTGTTCTGACTGGGAAACTGAGGCCCTGGAGCAGACCCATTGTTGTGGCTACTTAACAGACAAACACCTCTTGCACCAGGGATGTCTGAAATAAGGACTCCCTTGGGCTATCTTTTATGACTCTAAGGAAGAGACCCTGCCAGGCTCCATTTGGGTGAAAAGCACAAGGGGCTGGAAAGTGCTAGCTGGAAAGTCAGTGGTAGGGGCCACAGTGCCTAGGCCCCACCACCCCGGTAGGGCTTCCCCAAGCCCGTGAACGTCAAGGCACCCTCCTCAGAGCTAATGCCCCATGTGTGCTCTGTAGCAGAGAGCTCTGGATACTAGGCTTGGTCTGACTAGGAAACTGAGACATGGAGGCAAACCTATTGTTGTCCATTCATAACAGCAAACACCTGTTTCGCCAGGGAAATTGGATAAGCACTCCCTTGGGCTACCTTTTATGACTCTAAGGAAGAGACCCTGCCAGGCTGTCTTTTGGCTGAAAATCACAAGGGGGCTGGAAAGTGCTACCTGGAAAGTCAGTGGAAGAGGCCACAGTGCCTAGGCCCCACCGCCCGCGTAGGGCTTCCCCAAGCCAGGGAACATCAAGTAACACTCCTCAGAGTTATTGCCCCATGTGTGCTCCATAGCAGAGAGCTCTGGAGACTATTAGGTCTCTTCTGATTGGGAAACTGAGACCCTGGGAGCAGACCCATTGTTCTGCCTTCTTAACAGACAAACACCTCTTGCACCAGGGAAGCCTGAATAAGCACTCCCTTGGGCTACCTTTTATGACTCTAAGGAAGAGACCCTGCCAGGCTGCCTTTGGCTGAAAATCACAAGGGGCTGGAAAGTGCTACCTGGAAAGTCAGTGGAAGAGGCCACAGTGCCTAGGCCGCACCGCCCGGGTAGGGCTTCCCCAAGCCAGGGAACCTCAAGGAACACTCCTCAGAGCTATTGCCCCATGTGTGCTCTGTAGCAGAGAGCTCTGGAGACTAGGTCTGTTCTGACGGGGAAACTGAGGCCCTGGAAACAGAACCATTGTTGTGGCTTCTTAACAAACAAAAACCTCTTGTACCAGGGAAGCTTGAATAAGCACTCCCTTGGGTTACCTTTTATAACTGTAAGAAAGAGACCCTGCCAGGCTGCCTTTGGCTGAAAATCACAAGGGGCTGGAAAGTGCTACCTGGAAAGTCAGTGGAAGAGGCCACAGTGCCTAGGCCCCACCGCCCGGGTAGGGCTTCCCCAAAGCCCGTGAACGTCAAGGCACCCTCCCTCAGAGCTAATGCCCCATGTGTGCTCTGTAGCAGAGAGCTCTGGATACTAGGCCTGTTCTGACTAGGAAACTGAGGCCTGAAGGCAAACCCATTGTTCTCCCTTCATAACAGCAAACACCTGTTTCGCCAGGGAAGATTGGATAAGCACTCCCTTGGGCTACCTTTTATGACTCTAAGGAAGAGACCCTGCCAGGCTGCCTTTGGCTGAAAATCACAAGGGGCTGGAAAGTGCTACCTGGAAAGTCAGTGGAAGAAGCCACATTGCCTAGGCCCCACCGCCCGGGTAGGGATTCCCGAAGCAAGGGAACCTCAAGGAACACTTCTCAGAGCTATTGCCCCGTGTGTGCTCTGTAGCAGAGAGCTCTGGAGATTACTAAGGCTGTTCTGACTTGGAAACTGAGGCCCTGGGAGCAGACCCATTGCTGTGGCTTCTTAACAGACAAACACTTCTTCCACCAGGGAAGCTTGAATAAACACTCCCTTGGGCTATCTTTTATGTCTCTAAGGAAGAGACCCTGCCAGGCTGCCTTTGGCTGAAAATCAGATGTGACTGGAAAGTGCTACCTGGAAATTCAGTGGAAGAGGACACAGTGCCTAGGCCCCACCGCCCGGGTAGGGCTTTCCCAAGCCAGGGAACCTCAAGGAACACTCCTCAGAGCTATTGCCCCATATGTGCCCTGTAGCAGAGAGCTCTAGATACTAGGTCTGTTCTGACTGGGAAACTGAGGCCCTGGGATCAAACCCATTGTTGTGACTTCTTAAGAGACAAACACCTGTTGAACCAGGGAAGCTTGAATAAGCACTCCCTTGGGCTACCTTTTATGACGCTAAGGAAGAGACCCTGCCAGGCTGCAATTGGCTGAAAATCAGAAGTGGCTGGAAAGTTCTACCTGGAAAGTCAGTGGAAGAGGCCACAGTGCCTAGGCCCCACCGCCCGGTTAGGGCTTCCCCAAGCCAGGGAACCTCAAGGAACACTCCTCAGAGCTATTGCCCCATGTGTGCTCTGTAGCAGAGAGCTCTGGAGACTAGGTCTGTTCTGACGGGGAAACTCAGGCCCTGGGAGCAGACCCATTGTTGTGACTTCTTAACAGACAAACACCTCTTGTACCAGGGAAGCCTGAATAACCACTCCATTGGGCTACGTTTTATGACTCTAAGGAACAGTCCCTGCCAGGCTGCCTTTGGCTGAAAATCACAAGGGGCTGGAAAGTGCTACCTGGAAAGTCAGTGGAACAGGCCACTCTGCCTAGGCCCCACCGCCCGGGTAGGGATTCCCCAAGCCGGGCAAACTCAAGGAACACTCCTCAGAGCTATTGCCCCGTGTGTGCTCTGTAGCAGAGAGCTCTGGAGACTACTAGCGCTGTTCTGACTAGGAAACTGAGTCCCTGGAAGCAGACCAATTGCTGTGGATTCTTAACGGACAAACACCTCTTGTACCAGGGAAGCCTGAATAAGCACTCCCTTGGGCTACCTTTTATGACTCTAAGGAAGAGACCCTGCCAGGCTGCCTTTAGCTGAAAATCACAAGGGGGCTGGAAAGTACTACCTGGAAAGTCCGTGGAAGAGGCCACAGTGCCTAGGCCCTACTGCCCGTGTAGGGCTTCCTCAAGACAGGGAACCTCAAGGAACACTCTTCATAGCTATTGACCGATGTGTGCTCTGTAACAGT